>OZ035842.1:28593854-28630192 GCA_964034765.1 Knipowitschia caucasica
CATTAGCATTGAACGAGCCCACCGCTCGCTAGGCCCCGCTTCTCCCCAAGACGCTCCGCCACGCTCTATCGTGGTTAAGTTTCTAAGCTTTAAGATCAAAGAACAAATACTCCGCAAATCATGGCAGAAGAAAGGATTTACTTGGAATGGTAAACACATATCACTGGACAACGATTACCCCCCTCTCATCCTTAAGAAACGAAAGGAATACGCAGAAGTACGCAAGATTTTGAAGGCAAAGCAGATACCATTTCAAACCCTCTACCCAGCGCGACTAAAGGTGAAGTTCACGGATGGAGAAATAACCTACGCCTCTACATCAGAAGCGACTGAGGATATGTCCCGGAGAGGCTACGCTGTCAAGATCATCAAACCTCCCGAAACAATCCTGGAGCAACTGAAGCAGTTGACCTGGACCAGAGTGACCAGAGGAGGAGGTAGCAGTGCAGCGCAACCGGGACAAGAACCAGGCTATAAGAAAAAGCTCCGTACCTTCAGGAGAACGGTAGCCACCACTTCAGGGACTTGAGGTTTCACTTTGACTCTTACCAAGACACTTTCACATATCTAAATCCACGTACACTGACTGAATACTATAAATATGTCTTTGGGTGTTAATTTTTAAAGTTAATATGGTTCTGAGGGATTATTTCTTGACAGCAAAGCCACAGCCAATAAGGGCCCACATCGTTGCCGATGTGGAAGCAGCCTTTGAAGGCACCACAGGGTCTGTTTAAAGGACCCCAGCCTTGGAAGTTCATGTTCATTTGCAGTTGTTTTTCTCTTTTGACTTTTTCTTTTGTTGTGTGTTCAGTGTTCACTATTGAGAGTGGGGTACCAATTAATGTGTATGAAGTAGATATAAGTACAATATAAATGAATGACAAATATGTAAAACTTGTAACAATTAATATCAATGGCTTGCATAATCCAATTAAAAGGTGGAAAGCCCTATCCAAGTTGAAACGGGATAAAGCACAAATTGCTTTGATGCAGGAAACACATCTCTCAGATGAAGAGCATTTAAAATTGAACAAATTGGGATTTAAACATGTATTTTATTCTTCTCACAGTTCAGGACGGCGGAGAGGAGTGGCAACTTTGATTTCCGGCGCACTAAACTATGAGCATGTATCAGAGCATAAAGACAAAGAAGGCAGATATGTAATGATAACGGGTAAGATAGACGGTACTCTCACAACCTTGCTAAACGTGTATGCACCTCCTGGCAGCGACTGGTCCTTTTATAGACGTATATTAGAATTAATGACAACCGAAAGTCGAGGAATCTTAATATGTGGTGGAGATTTCAATATTACATTAAACGCAAAATTAGATGCTTCAAATGGGAAAGGTGGCTCAAAAAATATAGGGAAAAAAATTACACAATTTATGGAAGATACAGGTGTTTTCGATGTATGGAGAGACATCAATCCAACTAAAAGGGAATATACCCACTATTCCCATGCCCATAACGTTTATTCACGTTTGGATTATGTTTTCATGTTCAAATGTGACTTGTTTAGGATACAAAACTGTGAAATTGGGCCTTGCACAGTTTCTGACCATAGCCCTGTTTATGTACATGTTTTCCTCGCAAAAAACAAAAGATCTACTCTTTGGAGGTTAAACACAAGCATTCTGAACTATTCAAATATTAAAGAAAGCTTGACAGTTGCTATAGGGGAATATTTTGAACATAATGATAATGAGGAGGTTGATCCTGGAATACTTTGGGATGCCTTTAAGGCAGTAATTAGGGGGAAAATAATAAGTATCTCTTCCCATCAAAAAAAAGCAACTATTAACAAAATTGTCAACTTAGAACATAAACTACTGAAACTTCAACAAGAACACTCTAAACATATGACAACTGAGACCAAATCTGAAATAAAACAATTAAAAAAAGAAATAGACGACATCAATACACTGAATATACAAAAAAAACTAATTTTCACTAAACAACAGTACTATGAAGCAGGCGGGAGATCCCTAAAACTTCTCTCCTATAAACTCAGGAAACAACAAGCTGAGAGAACCATTCATAAAATTAAGAATCCCTTTAACAATAAAATTGAAAACGAACAAAATCAAATCAAATGGTGCTTTCAAAAGTACTATTTAAAGCTTTACTCTCAAATCCACGCAGATAATGATCAAGATGTAGATGCTTTTCTCTCACAATTGAATTTACCAACACTGACAGATGAGCAAAATAACAGACTCCTTTCCCCAATAACCAAAGAGGAAATCCAGCTGGCAATTAAAAAACTGAAAAAAGGAAAGATGGCAGGAGCAGATGGATTTGGCCCTGAATGGTATAAAACAATGGAGAGTTGCCTGACCCCAAACTTATTGAAGACATTTAACTGGGTGATGCAAGAGAAAACAATTCCTCCCTCATGGAACGAGTCAATAATCTCCATCATCCCAAAGGAAGGGAAAGACAGACTTGAATGTAGTAACTATCGCCCGATTAGTGTCCTAAATATCGATTACAAACTGTTTGCATCTATCATATCAAGGAGATTGGAAGTAATATTGCCACACTTAATACACAAGGATCAGACCGGATTCATTAAACAAAGACAGACACAGGACAGCATAAGGAGAGTGCTACATGTGCTGCATAATGTTGTACAGAAAAAACAAGAAACCTTGGTGATGAGTCTGGACGCAGAAAAGGCGTTTGACTCAGTGAGGTGGTCCTTCTTATTTAAGGTTTTCAGTAAGTTCGGCTTTCATAAATCTATTACAGAAATTATTGCAGGGTTATATAGCAAACCAGTGGCTAGAATTAAGATCAATGGAGACCTTACTGAGTCAATTGCATTGGAAAGAGGGGTAAGACAGGGATGTAATTTGTCTGCACTTTTCTTTGCTTTGTACATTGAACCGCTTGGACAGTGGATCAGGCAGAGACAAGATATTGTCGGGGTAACTGTCGCAGGAAAAGATCAGAAATTGGCCCTATTTGCTGATGATCTATTGCTGATCATATCTAATCCTACCCTGACGTTACCAAAAGCTATAAAGATATTTGAGGACTTTGGTATCTTTTCAGGATACAAAATTAATGTAAACAAAACTCAAGTATTGACCCTAAATTATAATCCTCCCCAAAACATTAGAGACCACTATAAATGGAAATGGGACACAGAATCGATTAAATATCTTGGAATTTTCCTACATAGGGATTTCACCAAAATGTATGATGTTAACTATGGACCCCTAAACACAAAGATAAAATCTGACATTGAAAGGTGGAATACCATACCATTCTTCGATTTATATTCTCGGATTGACACTATTAAGATGAATATCCTTCCTCGAATCTTATACTTGTTTCAATGTCTGCCGTTTACCATACCCCAAAAACAATTTACAGAATGGGACCAAATTCTATCGAAGTTTATATGGAAGGGTAAAAAACCCAGAATTAAGTTCAAAACTTTACAAATTAAGAAAGAAAAAGGGGGTATGGGCCTCCCATGTTTAAGAGAATATTATTATGCTGCCCAGTTGAGGCCCCTGGTTTGTATGTGCTCTCCGATCTACACAGCAGGATGGAAGGACATAGAGGGGACTATGATCAAAGGGATACCTCTTAAAGCTCTAATAGCAGACTCTAAATTACAATCCAAAATCAATCTTTCAACTGAACACATATCATTCACAACAATTACGGCCTGGAATGAAATAATCAAGTTATGTGGTTTACAGGAGGAATCTAAAATTCTGCGATGGTGTGCATATGACTCAGAATTTACTCCTAATAACTATGATAACAGATTTAAAACATGGATTAGGAAAGGATTAACCAACTACAATTCATTTGTCCACAAGGGGGCTCTACAAACATTTGACACACTGAGGCAAAAACATGGGTTGGGCTCTGAAGATTTTTTCAGGTACCTGCAAGTCAGACACTATTTCAATCAGAATATTAAAATACCGTCATCTGACCAAGGGCTCTTACAAACATTTATTTCACTAACAAAATCCTTGTCCCCTACCAAACTTATCTCCAAACTATACAACAGCATCCTGCGGAGTAAGGGAGAGAGCACCTACTATGTTAAAGAAAAATGGGAAAGAGAAGGGCATTTTACAGTAACTGAGGAGAAATGGGATCATATTTGTGAAATACAGTGGGTCTCAACTGGGTCAAATACATGGCGTCAGTTCTGTTGGAAAAACACAATGCGTTTTTTCATTACACCAGCACAAAAAAGATACCAGGGAACTGGAGATGCGTGTTGGAGGTGTGGTGTTGCAGGGGCGAACCATTTTCATGTTTTTTGGAGCTGCCAAGTTATTCAAGATTATTGGGTAGAGATTCATCAACATATACAAAATGTATTTTCAATTGCTTTTCCCCTATCATTTGAAGCAATTTATCTTGGTGACATAGAACTGGATGGTCTCAACAATGGAGACAAGAAACTACTTTACATTCTCTTAGCAGCAAGTAAAAAGGCCATCACCAGAAGATGGCTCAAACCTGGAAAGCCAACAAACGAGGATTGGACCAATATTGTGCATGACATCTACATCATGGAAAAAATTTCATCTCAGTTGAAATTGCAAATTGACTCATTTTACAGGATTTGGTCAAAATGGACACAATATGTTAAGCCGATAAGATCTGATTTCATGTAATGTTGAAATATAAATACTACTGATTGCAATTGTCTATTTTGCTATGTAAATCGAAAGGGTACCCCACCTCTCTATTGTTTCTCTATTGTTTCGTTTGTGCGTGTTTCATGTGTAAAAATGGAAGAGCAAAATCGCACTACTATTTGAAAGAAAATCTGTAATTATCTGTCTCTTCAATAAAAAATAAATGTAAAAAAAAAAACAAGACTAGGGTTATAGCTAGGGTTAAAGCTAGGGTTATAGCTAGGGTTATAGCTAAGGTTATAGCTAGGGTTAACAGCTAGGGTTATAGCTAGGGTTATAGCTAGGGTTATAGCTAAGGTTATAGCTAGGGTTATAGCTAGGGTTATAGCTAGGGTTATAGCTAGGGTTAAAGCTAGGGTTAAGACTAGGGTTATAGCTAGGGTTATAGCTAGGGTTAAAGCTAGGGTTATAGCTAGGGTTATAGCTAGGGTTAAAGCTAGGGTTATAGCTAGGGTTATAGCTAGGGTTATAGCTAAGGTTATAGCTAGGGTTAACAGCTAGGGTTATAGCTAGGGTTATAGCTAGGGTTAAAGCTAGGGTTATAGCTAGGGTTAAGGCTAGGGTTATAGCTAGGGTTAAGGCTAGGGTTATAGCTAGGGTTATAGCTAGGGTTAAAGCTAGGGTTATAGCTAGGGTTAAGGCTAGGGTTATAGCTAGGGTAAAGGCTAGGGTTATAGCTAAGGTTATGGTACATTAATTAGCACTTCATTAGCTTTACCTTGACATAAGACATGACACATTCTAACAGTGAGTTTCTTAGAATTACAAATGGATGTTTAATGATCTTATTCTTGAGTGATTTGTGCGACTACTTTGTGCTAAATGCTTCTGTGAAAGATCGATATCTAAAACTTTCACATTGTTTTTGTGTCACTGCTTTTTTTTAAATGACCTGAAATGAAAACAAACAAAGTCCCTGATCCAATCTATTTTGTATCGTGGAAGAAGTGAGCCACGCTAACAAGGCCGCCATGTTTGTCCACTGATTCTGCAGATAAATATAACACACACACACACACACACACGCACACACTGACACACACACACACACAGACACACACACACACACCTCCAGGAGATATCACAGCCCTGATTACACCGTGGGCCCCGGGGACAGGAGCTCGGCAGAATCACAAGCAGAAAAACATCAGTCTCAATTTGCCGCTCGGTGCTAAGTATGAGGTCCCGGCTCTGCCCACAGACCTCTCCGTCCCGGCTCCAGAACACAATTATCTCCGTGGCGCACATACGGATCCAGCTCGAAGGACCGCTGTTTATGGAGGTCACACCACACACACACAGAATGTTCTGGGCCTCCTCGCTCTCCTGGGACCTGCGGCAATGAGCCTCGGATCCAGCATTGATTTGAAATGGCGGTGGCTCCGCAGTGCTCCGCTGCCCTAATAACAGGATCAAATGCATCACACCTCCTTGACCAGCAGCCAATTCTCACCGCATTCCGGCTCCAACTCAATCACACGTCTAATTCTCCGCCGCCTCCCAGAAGTGTCCACTCCTGCAGCGTTCGCAGGGTGGATGTGATTATTATCATGAATGAAATGCAACAATAACAGCTCAAAAGGGCGACGCACACATCCGTCTGCGGGGGTCATTTATATTCAGAGGCCAACTGCTCTGACGCAAATGTAATATGCACTTGGAATGAATTGGAGAGCTGTTAAATCCCTGGGGTCTGTACCTCTGTCTCTCATGTTTATATAACAGTATAGTCCCAATCACTCTTTCCAGCTGGCTGAAGGTTACAGGCCAAGAGGGGTAACAAATGGGCTCAGTGCACCTTCTGAGCGCCGCGGCTGAAGCCTGGATAATGGCCTGTCATAATGGACAATATAGGCAGAGCCCTCCTGAGACCAGAAACCAAAGAACAAGTGGCTGAATTATTCATGGTTTCCATGGCGGCCACACAGCTGCATCACATTAGGCTCTTCATTAACTCTGCTGCTGCAGAACGCTGCTAAAACACAACATTATCATTGGCTCTGGAGGGCGTCCTCCTTAACTCAGCCTGACTGCTGACCTTCTTCACATGTAATAATAATATGTCTGGGATTAAAATGTGATTCCATGTTTGAGGCGAGCTGTCGCTGCTTGTTCTTATGATGGTTGAGAGTGACAGGCTCTGACTCTTCTCTCTTCACATTAATGACACACTTATCTGAGGACACTCGCTCTGAGGATCATGAATGATGCAGAGAGACGGAGCTCGTCCTTGTTGGGCCCAAACAGAGCATCCTTTAATTGGATCTTACTGAGAGCTCATTGACACAGCTTTTGTCACGAGGGACCTTTGAAGACGTTCTGCGGCTGTGCTTTAGCGAGCACTAAAAGTTAAATGAATCCTTCTGTAATATGCAACATTCATTATGCTCTCAAGTGATTCTTAATCGCTCAAACTCCAAACCTTTTCTGTGCTTATGGTGTTTTACCATCGAGCTGCGACAAAGACACAAATATCTCTGACTCCAGTTCATCTGCTCCTAAAGCACAAACTCTCTGTTCTAATTGGTCCATTCGAAGATTTATCCTCAATGTTCCTCTCATGAATGATGCATGTGCTTAGGTTCTGGCTCAGAGGTACAGATGGCTCAGAGGTACAGATGGCTCAGAGGTACAGATGGCTCAGAGGTACAGCTGGCTCAGAGGTACAGCTGGCTCAGAGGTACAGCTGGCTCAGAGGTACAGATGGCTCATAGGTACAGATGGCTCAGAGGTATATGGCTCATAGGTACAGATGGCTCATAGGTACAGATGGCTCAGAGGTACAGATAATAATAATAATAATAATGCATCGGTTTTATATAGCGCTTTTTTGGACACTCAAAGACGCTTCACATGTGTCATTATTCATTCACTCCAAACACGGTGGTGATAAACTACTAATGTAGCCACAGCTGCCCTGGGGCACACTGACAGAAGCGAGGCAACCAGTATGTGCCATCGGCCCCTCCGACCACCACCAACCATTCACACGCACACCAGACTCATTCTAATGTGGGGGAAGTGTCTTGCCTAAGGACACAACCACAGTTTGGCACTTTACAGCCACAGCTGCCCCACTGTGGCCCCTGCTGTTCCCAGAGGTCTCCCATCACAGCACTAACCAGGCTCTGTCTCTGCCTCTGTCTCTCTCTGTCTCTCTCTCTCTCTGTCTCTCTCTCTGTCTCTCTCTCTCTCTGTCTCTCTCTCTCTCTCTCTCTCTCTCTCTCTCTCTCTCTCTCTGTCTCTCTGTCTCTCTCTCTCTCTGTCTCTCTCTCTCTCTCTGTCTCTCTCTCTCTCTCTGTCTCTCTGTCTCTCTCTCTCTGTCTCTCTCTCTCTGTCTCTCTCTCTGTCTCTCTCTCTCTCTCTGTCTCTCTCTCTCTCTCTGTCTCTCTCTCTCTCTCTGTCTCTCTGTCTCTGAGGAGATGAAGTGTTATGTCTGTATCATTCCGATGCAGAACAAAGCCTTCTCTGTGGAGAATAACTCTACAGTCTGTTTGTCAGACAAGGTTCTTTGGCCCCGGTTTTAAAAGACACCACTGGATTAAAAAGCAATGATTTATTGTAAAATATATAAAAACAAAAAAGGATGAAAAGAAATAAAAGCCTGGGCTAAAAACACAGGCTAAAAGCTAAAACAGAGGCAAAAAATAGGCTTAAAACCTTCTTTTAGCCACGGCCGCAGACCACGGGGCTTTCTCTTCGCCGTGTCTGGCCCCGGGTCTCGCTCTCTGGCTTCTTCCTCCTCTCCCCCTACTCCTCTTCCTCCTCCTCTTCCTCCTCCTCTTCCTACTCCTCTCCCCCTACTCCTCTTCCTCCTCCTCTTCCTCCTCCTCTCTCCCTACTCGTCTCCCTACTCCGCTTTCCCTACTCCTCTTCCTCCTCCTCTCCCCCTACTCCTCTTCCTCCTCCTCTCCCCCTACTCCTCTTCCTCTCCCCCTACTCCTCTTCCTCCTCCTCTCCCCCTACTCCTCTTCCTCCTCCTCTCCCCCTACTCCTCTTCCTCCTCCTCTCCCCCTACTCCTCTTCCTCTTCCTCCTCCTCTTCCCCATCTCCACTTTTATACTCAGGGCACAGGCGTCTTGATTGTCCAGTCACGTGGGGAGCCGGGGTGCTTCAGGAACTGCACGTCATTAAAACATTAAAAACACAAATCTAAAATCACACGTTAAAAACCCACCACCTTTTTTACACTCTACAGAGATGACCTTTAAACTCTACAGAGATGACCTTTAAACTCTACAGAGATGACCTTTAAACTCTACAGAGATCACCTTTAAACTCTACAGAGATGACCTTTAAACTCTACAGAGATCACCTTTAAACTCTACAGAGATGACCTTTAAACTCTACAGAGATCACCTTTAAACTCTACAGAGATGACCTTTAAACTCTACAGAGATCACCTTTAAACTCTACAGAGATGACCTTTAAACTCTACAGAGATGACCTTTAAACTCTACAGAGATTACCTTTAAACTCTACAGAGATTACCTTTAAACTCTACAGAGATGACTTTTAAACTCTACAGAGATGACCTTTAAACTCTACAGAGATGACCTTTAAACTCTAAAGAGATGACCTTTAAACTCTACAGAGATGACCTTTAAACTCTACAGAGATGACTTTTAAACTCTACAGAGATGACCTTTAAACTCTACAGAGATGACCTTTAAACTCTACAGAGATGACCTTTAAACTCTACAGAGATCACCTTTAAACTCTACAGAGATGACCTTTAAACTCTACAGAGATGACCTTTAAACTCTACAGAGATCACCTTTAAACTCTACAGAGATGACCTTTAAACTCTACAGAGATTACCTTTAAACTCTACAGAGATGACTTTTAAACTCTACAGAGATGACCTTTAAACTTTACAGAGATAACCTTTAAACTCTAAAGAGATGACCTTTAAACTCTACAGAGATGACCTTTAAACTCTACAGAGATGACTTTTAAACTCTACAGAGATGACCTTTAAACTCTACAGAGATGACCTTTAAACTCTACAGAGATGACCTTTAAACTCTACAGAGATGACCTTTAAACTCTACAGAGATCACCTTTAAACTCTACAGAGATGACCTTTAAACTCCACAGAGATCACCTTTAAACTCTACAGAGATCACCTTTAAACTCTACAGAGATCACCTTTAAACTCTACAGAGATGACCTTTAAACTCTAAAGCGATGACCTTTAAACTCTACAGAGATGACCTTTAAACTCTACAGAGATGACCTTTAAACTCTACAGAGATGACCTTTAAACTCTACAGAGATGACCTTTAAACTCTAAAGCGATGACCTTTAAACTCTACAGAGATGACCTTTAAACTCTACAGAGATGACCTTTAAACTCTAAAGCGATGACCTTTAAACTCTACAGAGATGACCTTTAAACTCTAAAGAGATAACCTTTAAACTCTACAGAGATCACCTTTAAACTCTACAGAGATGACCTTTAAACTCTACAGAGATGACCTTTAAACTCTACAGAGATGACCTTTAAACTCTACAGAGATGACCTTTAAACTCTAAAGCGATGACCTTTAAACTCTACAGAGATGACCTTTAAACTCTACAGAGATGACCTTTAAACTCTACAGAGATGACCTTTAAACTCTAAAGAGATGACCTTTAAACTCTACAGAGATGACCTTTAAACTCTACAGAGATCACCTTTAAACTCTACAGAGATGACCTTTAAACTCTACAGAGATGACCTTTAAACTCTACAGAGATGACCTTTAAACTCTACAGAGATCACCTTTAAACTCTACAGAGATGACCTTTAAACTCTACAGAGATCACCTTTAAACTCTACAGAGATCACCTTTAAACTCTACAGAGATGACCTTTAAACTCTAAAGCGATGACCTTTAAACTCTACAGAGATGACCTTTAAACTCTACAGAGATGACCTTTAAACTCTACAGAGATGACCTTTAAACTCTACAGAGATGACCTTTAAACTCTAAAGCGATGACCTTTAAACTCTACAGAGATGACCTTTAAACTCTACAGAGATGACCTTTAAACTCTAAAGAGATAACCTTTAAACTCTACAGAGATCACCTTTAAACTCTAAAGAGATAACCTTTAAACTCTACAGAGATGACCTTTAAACTCTACAGAGATGACCTTTAAACTCTACAGAGATGACCTTTAAACTCTACAGAGATGACCTTTAAACTCTACAGAGATGACCTTTAAACTCTACAGAGATGACCTTTAAACTCTACAGAGATGACCTTTAAACTCTACAGAGATGACCTTTAAACTCTAAAGCGATGACCTTTAAACTCTACAGAGATGACCTTTAAACTCTACAGAGATGACCTTTAAACTCTACAGAGATGACCTTTAAACTCTAAAGCGATGACCTTTAAACTCTACAGAGATGACCTTTAAACTCTACAGAGATGACCTTTAAACTCTAAAGAGGCAAGGCAAGGCAAGGCAAGGCAAGTTTATTTGTATAGCACAATTCATACACAAGGCAACTCAAAGTGCTGAACAAGATAGCATTAAAATCATAAATAATTACAGAACATTAAAACGAAAGATAAAAATATAAAATCCCTCAGTTGTATGCACAGCTAAACAGCACCGTTTTTAACCTGGTTTTAAACATTGTCAGAGAGGAGGCCTGTCTCACATCTTCAGGAAGATTGTTCCAGATTTTAGCAGCATGAATCTGAAAAGCAGCCTCCCCATGTTTAGTTCTGACTCTGGGCACTAACAGGAGTCTAGTTCCTGTGCTCCTCAGAGTCCGGGCTGGTTCATATGGGACTAACATGTCACTAATATATTTTGGTGCGAGGCCATGGAGAGATTTGTACACAAGCAGAGCTGTTTTAAAGTCTATTCTCTGAGCCACAGGAAGCCAGTGCAGGGACCTGAGGACCGGACTAATGTGGTCGTACTTCCTGGTTCTTGTCAGGACTCGAGCTGCTGCATTTTGAATGTACTGCAGCTGTTTTACAGCCTGTTTGGACAGACCTGTGAGCAGGCCATTGCAGTAGTCTAACCTACTGGAGACAAATGCATGGATAAGAATCTCCAAGTCTGCTTTAGACACTATGTTTTTGATCCTGGCAATGTTTTTTAGATGGTAAAAAGCTGCTGATGTTAAAGAGATGACCTTTAAACTCTACAGAGATGACCTTTAAACTCTACAGAGATCACCTTTAAACTCTACAGAGATGACCTTTAAACTCTAAAGCGATGACCTTTAAACTCTACAGAGATGACCTTTAAACTCTACAGAGATGACCTTTAAACTCTACAGAGATGACCTTTAAACTCTACAGAGATGACCTTTAAACTCTACAGAGATGACCTTTAAACTCTACAGAGATGACCTTTAAACTTAAACTCTACAGAGAGACTTTAAACTGACTTTAATTAGAGATGACCTTTAAACTCTACAGAGAGACCTTTAAACTTACAGAGATGACCTTTAAACTCTTGAAACTCTACAGAGATGACCTTTAATCTACAGAAACTCTAAGAGACCTTTAACTCTACAGAGATGACCTTTAAACTCTACAGAGATGACCTTTAACTACTGACCTTAAAACTCTACAGAGACTCTGACCTTTAAACTCAACAGAGATGACCTTTAAACTCTAAAGCGATGACCTTTAAACTCTACAGAGATGACCTTTAAACTCTACAGAGATGACCTTTAAACTCTACAGAGATGACCTTTAAACTCTACAGAGATGACCTTTAAACTCTAAAGCGATGACCTTTAAACTCTAGAGAGATGACCTTTAAACTCTACAGAGATGACCTTTAAACTCTACAGAGATCACCTTTAATATCTCGGGGTTCCTCAGGGCCCCTCCCTCGTCACAAGTCTCTCTGAAATCATTATTTAGTCTTTTTGTCGCAGATCACAGATTAATCTTTCATATGTTTCCAAAATCCGTCTGTAATCCCATCTGCGAGGCACAACAAAGCGCCTCATGCATTATTCACTCGGCTCCTTATGTCTGTCGTGTCTCTCTCTCCTAAAGAAAATCCATTGATCCGGATTTTTCTTTACAACGAGAACAAACGACATCAGAGTCTTCTCCCGCTCAGATGTGAGAGTCACGTGTATGATTGTGTTTGTGAAGCGTGTGCAGCGACGGTGTTAGCATTGGGGGCTCTCCGCGCTCCGTGGTTTTGTCCTGGACTAAGTGGTGGTTTAAGCGAAAGATAAAGTAGTCCTCACAGAGATAGCATCACAGAGATAGCATCACACAGATAGCATCACAGAGATAGCGTCACAGAGATAGCGTCGCAGAGGTAGCATCACATAGATAGCATCACAGAGATAGCGTCACACAGATAGCGTCACAGAGATAGCGTCACAGAGATAGCGTCACACAGATAGCATCACAGAGATAGCGTCACAGAGATAGCGTCACAGAGATAGCATCACAGAGATAGCATCACAGAGATAGCGTCACAGAGATAGCGTCACACAGATAGCGTCACAGAGATAGCGTCACAGAGATAGCGTCACAGAGATAGCGTCACAGAGATAGCGTCACATAGATAGCATCACAGAGATAGCGTCACATAGATAGCATCGCAGAGATAGCGTCGCAGAGATAGCGTCACAGAGATAGCGTCACAGAGATAGCATCACAGAGATAGCGTCGCAGAGGTAGCATCACAGAGATAGCATCACATAGATAGCATCACAGAGATAGCGTCACAGAGATAGCATCGCAGAGATAGCGTCGCAGAGATAGCGTCACAGAGATAGCGTCGCAGAGGTAGCGTCACAGAGATAGCGTCACAGAGATAGCATCACAGAGATAGCGTCACATAGATAGCGTCACACAGATAGCGTCACATAGATAGCATCACAGAGATAGCATCACAGAGATAGCGTCACACAGATAGCGTCACATAGATAGCATCACAGAGATAGCGTCACAGAGATAGCATCGCAGAGATAGCGTCGCAGAGATAGCGTCACAGAGATAGCGTCACAGAGATAGCATCACAG
Source organism: Knipowitschia caucasica (assembly GCA_964034765.1). Classification (NCBI taxonomy): domain Eukaryota; kingdom Metazoa; phylum Chordata; class Actinopteri; order Gobiiformes; family Gobiidae; genus Knipowitschia; species Knipowitschia caucasica. The sequence continues at coordinate 28,607,551 of OZ035842.1, forward strand.
AGATAGCGTCGCAGAGATAGCGTCACAGAGATAGCGTCACACAGATAGCGTCACAGAGATAGCGTCACAGAGATAGCATCACAGAGATAGCATCACAGAGATAGCGTCACAGAGATAGCGTCACACAGATAGCGTCACAGAGGTAGCATCACAGAGATAGCGTCACAGAGATAGCGTCACAGAGATAGCGTCACAGAGATAGCATCACAGAGATAGCGTCGCAGAGATAGCGTCACAGAGATAGCGTCGCAGAGATAGCATCACACAGATAGCGTCACAGAGATAGCGTCACAGAGATAGCGTCACAGAGATAGCGTCACAGAGATAGCGTCACAGAGATAGCATCGCAGAGATAGCGTCACAGAGATAGCGTCACAGAGATAGCGTCACAGAGATAGCGTCACAGAGATAGCGTCACATAGATAGCATCGCAGAGATAGCGTCGCAGAGATAGCGTCACAGAGATAGCATCACAGAGATAGCATCACACAGATAGCATCACAGAGATAGCATCACACAGATAGCATCACAGAGATAGCGTCGCATAGATAGCATCACACAGATAGCATCACACAGATAGCGTCACAGAGGTAGCATCACAGAGATAGCGTCGCAGAGATAGCATCACAGAGATAGCGTCACACAGATAGCGTCACAGAGATAGCGTCGCAGAGATAGCGTCACACAGATAGCGTCACAGAGATAGCGTCGCAGAGATAGCGTCACACAGATAGCGTCACAGAGATAGCGTCACACAGATAGCGTCACAGAGATAGCGTCGCAGAGATAGCGTCACAGAGATAGCATCACAGAGATAGCATCACACAGATAGCGTCACAGAGATAGCGTCACAGAGATAGCATCGCAGAGATAGCATCACACAGATAGCATCACAGAGATAGCGTCGCATAGATAGCATCACACAGATAGCATCACACAGATAGCGTCACAGAGGTAGCATCACAGAGATAGCGTCGCAGAGATAGCATCACACAGATAGCGTCACAGAGATAGCGTCGCAGAGATAGCATCACACAGATAGCGTCACAGAGATAGCGTCACAGAGATAGCATCGCAGAGATAGCATCACACAGATAGCATCACAGAGATAGCGTCGCATAGATAGCATCACACAGATAGCATCACACAGATAGCGTCACAGAGGTAGCATCACAGAGATAGCGTCGCAGAGATAGCATCACACAGATAGCGTCACAGAGATAGCGTCGCAGAGATAGCATCACACAGATAGCATCACACAGATAGCGTCACAGAGGTAGCATCACAGAGATAGCGTCACAGAGATAGCGTCACAGAGATAGCGTCACAGAGATAGCATCGCAGAGATAGCGTCGCAGAGATAGCGTCACAGAGATAGCATCACAGAGATAGCATCACACAGATAGCATCACAGAGATAGCATCACACAGATAGCGTCACAGAGATAGCGTCGCAGAGATAGCATCACACAGATAGCATCGCAGAGATAGCATCACACAGATAGCATCACAGAGATAGCGTCGCAGAGATAGCATCACAGAGATAGCATCACACAGATAGCGTCACAGAGATAGCGTCGCAGAGATAGCATCACACAGATAGCATCGCAGAGATAGCATCACACAGATAGCGTCACAGAGATAGCGTCGCAGAGATAGCATCACAGAGATAGCATCACAAGATAGCGTCACAGAGATAGCGTCACAGAGATAGCATCGCAGAGATAGCGTCACAGAGATAGCATCGCAGAGATAGCGTCACAGAGATAGCATCGCAGAGATAGCGTCACAGAGATAGCGTCACAGAGATAGCGTCACAGAGATAGCGTCACAGAGATAGCGTCACAGAGATAGCGTCACAGAGATAGCATCGCAGAGATAGCGTCACAGAGATAGCGTCACAGAGATAGCATCGCAGAGATAGCGTCACAGAGATAGCGTCACAGAGATAGCGTCACAGAGATAGCGTCACAGAGATAGCATCGCAGAGATAGCGTCACAGAGATAGCGTCACAGAGATAGCATCGCAGAGATAGCGTCACACAGATAGCATCACAGAGATAGCGTCACAGAGATAGCATCGCAGAGATAGCGTCACAGAGATAGCATCGCAGAGATAGCGTCACAGAGATAGCGTCACAGAGATAGCATCACAGAGATAGCGTCACAGAGATAGCGTCACAGAGATAGCATCGCAGAGATAGCATCGCAGAGATAGCATCGCAGAGATAGCGTCACAGAGATAGCGTCACAGAGATAGCGTCACAGAGATAGCGTCACAGAGATAGCGTCACAGAGATAGCGTCACACAGATAGCGTCACAGAGATAGCATCACAGAGATAGCATCGCAGAGATAGCGTCACAGAGATAGCATCGCAGAGATAGCGTCACAGAGATAGCATCGCAGAGATAGCGTCACAGAGATAGCATCGCAGAGATAGCGTCACATAGATAGCATCACACAGATAGCATCACAGAGATAGCGTCACAGAGATAGCATCACACAGATAGCGTCACAGAGATAGCGTCACAGAGATAGCATCACACAGATAGCATCACAGAGATAGCATCACAGAGATAGCATCACATAGATAGCATCACAGAGATAGCGTCACAGAGATAGCGTCACATAGATAGCATCACACAGATAGCATCACAGAGATAGCATCACATAGATAGCGTCGCAGAGATAGCGTCGCAGAGATAGCGTCGCAGAGATAGCGTCACAGAGATAGCATCACAGAGATAGCGTCACAGAGATAGCGTCACAGAGATAGCGTCACAGAGATAGCATCACAGAGATAGCGTCACAGAGATAGCGTCACAGAGATAGCATCGCAGAGATAGCGTCACAGAGATAGCGTCACATAGATAGCGTCGCAGAGATAGCATCACAGAGATAGCGTCACAGAGATAGCGTCACAGAGATAGCATCGCAGAGATAGCGTCACAGAGATAGCGTCACAGAGATAGCATCACAGAGATAGCGTCACAGAGATAGCGTCACAGAGATAGCGTCGCAGAGATGGCGTCACAGAGATAGCGTCGCAGAGATAGCGTCGCAGAGATAGCGTCGCAGAGATAGCGTCGCAGAGATAGCGTCACAGAGATAGCGTCACAGAGATAGCGTCACAGAGATAGCGTCACAGAGATAGCGTCACAGAGATAGCATCACAGAGATAGCATCACAGAGATAGCGTCACAGAGATAGCGTCACAGAGATAGCGTCACAGAGATAGCGTCACATAGATAGCGTCACAGAGATAGCATCACAGAGATAGCGTCACAGAGATAGCATCACAGAGATAGCATCACAGAGATAGCGTCACAGAGATAGCGTCACAGAGATAGCGTCACAGAGATAGCGTCACAGAGATAGCGTCACATAGATAGCGTCACAGAGATAGCGTCACATAGATAGCGTCACAGAGATAGCGTCACAGAGATAGCGTCACAGAGATAGCGTCACAGAGATAGCGTCACAGAGGTAGCATCACAGAGATAGCATCGCAGAGATAGCGTCACAGAGATAGCGTCACAGAGATAGCATCACAGAGATAGCGTCACATAGATAGCGTCACAGAGATGGCGTCACAGAGATAGCGTCACAGAGATAGCGTCACAGAGATAGCGTCACACAGATAGCATCACAGAGGTAGCATCACAGAGATAGCGTCACAGAGATAGCGTCACAGAGATAGCGTCACAGAGATAGCGTCACAGAGATAGCGTCACAGAGATGGCGTCGCACAGATAGCGTCACAGAGGTAGCATCACAGAGATAGCGTCACAGAGATAGCGTCACAGAGATGGCGTCGCACAGATAGCATCACAGAGATAGCGTCACAGAGATAGCATCACAGAGATAGCGTCGCACAGATAGCGTCACATAGATAGCGTAGATAGCGTCGCACAGATAGCGTAGATAAAGCGTAGATAGCGTCGCACAGATAGCGTAGATAAAGCGTAGATAGCGTCGCACAGATAGCGTCACAGAGATAGCGTCACAGAGATAGCATCGCAGAGATAGCGTCGCAGAGATAGCGTCACATAGATAGCATCGCAGAGATAGCGTCGCAGAGATAGCGTCACATAGATAGCATCGCAGAGATAGCGTCACACAGATAGCGTCACATAGATAGCATCGCAGAGATAGCGTCACAGAGATAGCGTCACAGAGATAGCGTCACAGAGATAGCGTCACAGAGATAGCGTCACAGAGATAGCATCGCAGAGATAGCGTCACATAGATAGCATCGCAGAGATAGCATCACATAGATAGCATCACAGAGATAGCGTCACAGAGATAGCGTCGCAGAGGTAGCGTCACAGAGATAGCGTCACAGAGATAGCGTCACAGAGATAGCGTCACAGAGATAGCATCGCAGAGATAGCGTCGCAGAGATAGCGTCGCAGAGATAGCATCACATAGATAGCATCACAGAGATAGCGTCACAGAGATAGCGTCGCAGAGATAGCGTCACAGAGATAGCGTCACAGAGATAGCGTCACAGAGATAGCGTCACAGAGATAGCGTCACAGAGATAGCGTCACACAGATAGCGTCACAGAGATAGCGTCGCAGAGATAGCGTCGCAGAGATAGCGTCGCAGAGATAGCGTGGCAGAGATAGCGTCACAGAGATAGCGTCACAGAGATAGCGTCACACAGATAGCGTCACAGAGATAGCATCACAGAGATAGCGTCACATAGATAGCATCGCAGAGATAGCGTCACAGAGATAGCGTCACAGAGATAGCATCACAGAGATAGCGTCACAGAGATAGCGTCACAGAGATAGCGTCACAGAGATAGCATCACAGAGATAGCGTCACAGAGATAGCATCACAGAGATAGCATCACAGAGATAGCGTCACAGAGATAGCGTCACAGAGATAGCATCACAGAGATAGCGTCACAGAGATAGCGTCACATAGATAGCGTCACAGAGATAGCGTCACATAGATAGCGTCACAGAGATAGCGTCACAGAGATAGCATCACAGAGATAGCGTCACAGAGATAGCGTCACAGAGGTAGCATCGCAGAGATAGCATCACAGAGATAGCGTCACACAGATAGCGTCACATAGATAGCATCACAGAGATAGCGTCACATAGATAGCATCGCAGAGATAGCGTCGCAGAGATAGCGTCACAGAGATAGCGTCACAGAGATAGCATCACAGAGATAGCGTCACAGAGATAGCATCACAGAGATAGCATCACATAGATAGCATCACAGAGATAGCGTCACAGAGATAGCATCGCAGAGATAGCGTCGCAGAGATAGCGTCACAGAGATAGCGTCGCAGAGATAGCGTCACAGAGATAGCGTCACAGAGATAGCATCACAGAGATAGCGTCACAGAGATAGCGTCACATAGATAGCGTCACACAGATAGCGTCACATAGATAGCATCACAGAGATAGCATCACAGAGATAGCGTCACACAGATAGCGTCACATAGATAGCATCACAGAGATAGCGTCACATAGATAGCATCGCAGAGATAGCGTCGCAGAGATAGCGTCACAGAGATAGCGTCACAGAGATAGCATCACAGAGATAGCGTCGCAGAGGTAGCATCACAGAGATAGCATCACAGAGATAGCGTCACAGAGATAGCGTCACACAGATAGCGTCACAGAGGTAGCATCACAGAGATAGCGTCACAGAGATAGCGTCGCAGAGATAGCGTCACAGAGATAGCGTCGCAGAGATAGCATCACACAGATAGCGTCACAGAGATAGCGTCACAGAGATAGCGTCACAGAGATAGCGTCACAGAGATAGCGTCACAGAGATAGCATCGCAGAGATAGCGTCGCAGAGATAGCGTCACAGAGATAGCATCACAGAGATAGCATCACACAGATAGCATCACAGAGATAGCATCACACAGATAGCATCACAGAGATAGCGTCGCATAGATAGCATCACACAGATAGCATCACACAGATAGCGTCACAGAGGTAGCATCACAGAGATAGCGTCGCAGAGATAGCATCACACAGATAGCGTCACAGAGATAGCGTCGCAGAGATAGCATCACACAGATAGCGTCACAGAGATAGCGTCACAGAGATAGCATCGCAGAGATAGCATCACACAGATAGCATCACAGAGATAGCGTCGCATAGATAGCATCACACAGATAGCATCACACAGATAGCGTCACAGAGGTAGCATCACAGAGATAGCGTCGCAGAGATAGCATCACACAGATAGCGTCACAGAGATAGCGTCGCAGAGATAGCATCACACAGATAGCATCACACAGATAGCGTCACAGAGGTAGCATCACAGAGATAGCGTCACAGAGATAGCGTCACAGAGATGGCGTCACAGAGATAGCGTCGCAGAGATAGCGTCACAGAGATAGCATCGCAGAGATAGCGTCGCAGAGATAGCGTCACAGAGATAGCATCACAGAGATAGCATCACACAGATAGCATCACAGAGATAGCATCACACAGATAGCGTCACAGAGATAGCGTCGCAGAGATAGCATCACACAGATAGCATCGCAGAGATAGCATCACACAGATAGCATCACAGAGATAGCGTCGCAGAGATAGCATCACAGAGATAGCATCACACAGATAGCGTCACAGAGATAGCATCACAGAGATAGCATCGCAGAGATAGCGTCACAGAGATAGCATCGCAGAGATAGCGTCACAGAGATAGCATCGCAGAGATAGCGTCACAGAGATAGCATCGCAGAGATAGCGTCACAGAGATAGCGTCACAGAGATAGCGTCACAGAGATAGCGTCACAGAGATAGCGTCACAGAGATAGCGTCGCAGAGATAGCATCGCAGAGATAGCGTCACAGAGATAGCGTCACAGAGATAGCGTCACAGAGATAGCGTCACAGAGATAGCGTCACAGAGATAGCATCGCAGAGATAGCGTCACAGAGATAGCGTCACAGAGATAGCATCGCAGAGATAGCGTCACACAGATAGCATCACAGAGATAGCGTCACAGAGATAGCATCGCAGAGATAGCGTCACAGAGATAGCGTCACAGAGATAGCATCACAGAGATAGCATCGCAGAGATAGCGTCACAGAGATAGCATCGCAGAGATAGCGTCACAGAGATAGCGTCACAGAGATAGCATCACAGAGATAGCGTCACAGAGATAGCGTCACAGAGATAGCGTCACAGAGATAGCGTCACAGAGATAGCGTCACAGAGATAGCATCGCAGAGATAGCGTCACAGAGATAGCGTCACAGAGATAGCGTCACAGAGATAGCATCGCAGAGATAGCGTCACAGAGATAGCGTCACAGAGATAGCGTCACAGAGATAGCGTCACAGAGATAGCGTCACAGAGATAGCATCGCAGAGATAGCATCGCAGAGATAGCATCGCAGAGATAGCGTCACAGAGATAGCGTCACAGAGATAGCGTCACAGAGATAGCGTCACACAGATAGCGTCACAGAGATAGCATCACAGAGATAGCATCGCAGAGATAGCGTCACAGAGATAGCATCGCAGAGATAGCGTCACAGAGATAGCATCGCAGAGATAGCGTCACAGAGATAGCATCGCAGAGATAGCGTCACATAGATAGCATCACACAGATAGCATCACAGAGATAGCGTCACAGAGATAGCATCACACAGATAGCGTCACAGAGATAGCGTCACAGAGATAGCATCACACAGATAGCGTCACAGAGATAGCGTCACATAGATAGCATCACACAGATAGCATCACAGAGATAGCATCACATAGATAGCGTCGCAGAGATAGCGTCGCAGAGATAGCGTCGCAGAGATAGCGTCACAGAGATAGCGTCACAGAGATAGCGTCACAGAGATAGCGTCACAGAGATAGCGTCACAGAGATAGCATCACAGAGATAGCATCACAGAGATAGCGTCACATAGATAGCGTCACAGAGATAGCATCACAGAGATAGCGTCACAGAGATAGCGTCGCAGAGATAGCATCACAGAGATAGCGTCACAGAGATAGCGTCACAGAGATAGCATCGCAGAGATAGCGTCACAGAGATAGCGTCACATAGATAGCGTCACAGAGATAGCGTCACATAGATAGCGTCACAGAGATAGCATCACAGAGATAGCGTCACAGAGATAGCGTCACAGAGGTAGCATCACAGAGATAGCATCGCAGAGATAGCGTCACAGAGATAGCGTCACAGAGATAGCATCACAGAGATAGCGTCACAGAGATAGCGTCACAGAGATAGCGTCGCAGAGATGGCGTCACAGAGATAGCGTCGCAGAGATAGCGTCGCAGAGATAGCGTCGCAGAGATAGCGTCGCAGAGATAGCGTCGCAGAGATAGAGTCACAGAGATAGCGTCACAGAGATAGCGTCACAGAGATAGCGTCACAGAGATAGCATCACAGAGATAGCATCACAGAGATAGCGTCACATAGATAGCGTCACAGAGATAGCATCACAGAGATAGCGTCACAGAGATAGCGTCGCAGAGATAGCATCACAGAGATAGCGTCACAGAGATAGCGTCACAGAGATAGCATCGCAGAGATAGCGTCACAGAGATAGCGTCACATAGATAGCGTCACAGAGATAGCGTCACATAGATAGCGTCACAGAGATAGCATCGCAGAGATAGCGTCACAGAGATAGCGTCACAGAGATAGCGTCACAGAGATAGCGTCACAGAGATAGCATCACAGAGATAGCGTCACAGAGATAGCGTCACATAGATAGCGTCACAGAGATAGCGTCACATAGATAGCGTCACAGAGATAGCGTCACAGAGATAGCATCACAGAGATAGCGTCACAGAGATAGCGTCACAGAGGTAGCATCACAGAGATAGCATCGCAGAGATAGCGTCACAGAGATAGCGTCACAGAGATAGCATCACAGAGATAGCGTCACATAGATAGCGTCACAGAGATGGCGTCACAGAGATAGCATCGCAGAGATAGCGTCACAGAGATAGCGTCACAGAGATAGCGTCACACAGATAGCATCACAGAGGTAGCATCACAGAGATAGCGTCACAGAGATAGCGTCACAGAGATAGCGTCACAGAGATAGCGTCACAGAGATAGCGTCACAGAGATGGCGTCGCACAGATAGCGTCACAGAGGTAGCATCACAGAGATAGCGTCACATAGATAGCGTCACAGAGATGGCGTCGCACAGATAGCATCACAGAGATAGCGTCACAGAGATAGCATCACAGAGATAGCGTCGCACAGATAGCGTCACATAGATAGCGTAGATAGCGTCGCACAGATAGCGTAGATAAAGCGTAGATAGCGTCGCACAGATAGCGTCACAGAGATAGCGTCACAGAGATAGCATCGCAGAGATAGCGTCGCAGAGATAGCGTCACATAGATAGCATCGCAGAGATAGCGTCGCAGAGATAGCGTCACATAGATAGCATCGCAGAGATAGCGTCACACAGATAGCGTCACATAGATAGCATCGCAGAGATAGCGTCACAGAGATAGCGTCACAGAGATAGCGTCACAGAGATAGCGTCACATAGATAGCGTCACATAGATAGCATCGCAGAGATAGCGTCACATAGATAGCATCGCAGAGATAGCATCACATAGATAGCATCACAGAGATAGCGTCACAGAGATAGCGTCACAGAGATAGCGTCGCAGAGGTAGCGTCACAGAGATAGCGTCACAGAGATAGCGTCACAGAGATAGCGTCACAGAGATAGCATCGCAGAGATAGCGTCGCAGAGATAGCGTCGCAGAGATAGCATCACAGAGATAGCGTCACAGAGATAGCGTCGCAGAGATAGCGTCGCAGAGATAGCGTCGCAGAGATAGCGTCACAGAGATAGCGTCACAGAGATAGCGTCACACAGATAGCGTCACAGAGATAGCGTCACAGAGATAGCGTCACAGAGATAGCATCACAGAGATAGCGTCACAGAGATAGCGTCACATAGATAGCGTCACAGAGATAGCGTCACATAGATAGCGTCACAGAGATGGCGTCACAGAGATAGCGTCACAGAGATAGCGTCACAGAGATAGCGTCACACAGATAGCATCACAGAGGTAGCGTCACAGAGATAGCGTCACAGAGATAGCGTCACAGAGATAGCGTCACAGAGATAGCGTCACAGAGATAGCGTCACAGAGATAGCGTCACAGAGATAGCGTCACAGAGATAGCGTCACAGAGATAGCGTCACAGAGATGGCGTCGCACAGATAGCGTCACAGAGGTAGCATCACAGAGATAGCGTCACAGAGATAGCGTCACAGAGATGGCGTCGCACAGATAGCATCACAGAGATAGCGTCACAGAGATAGCATCACAGAGATAGCGTCGCACAGATAGCGTCACATAGATAGCGTAGATAGCGTCGCACAGATAGCGTAGATAAAGCGTAGATAGCGTCGCACAGATAGCGTAGATAAAGCGTAGATAGCGTCGCACAGATAGCGTCACAGAGATAGCGTCACAGAGATAGCATCGCAGAGATAGCGTCGCAGAGATAGCGTCACATAGATAGCATCGCAGAGATAGCGTCGCAGAGATAGCGTCACATAGATAGCATCGCAGAGATAGCGTCACACAGATAGCGTCACATAGATAGCATCGCAGAGATAGCGTCACAGAGATAGCGTCACAGAGATAGCGTCACAGAGATAGCGTCACATAGATAGCGTCACATAGATAGCATCGCAGAGATAGCGTCACATAGATAGCATCGCAGAGATAGCATCACATAGATAGCATCACAGAGATAGCGTCACAGAGATAGCGTCGCAGAGGTAGCGTCACAGAGATAGCGTCACAGAGATAGCGTCACAGAGATAGCGTCACAGAGATAGCATCACAGAGATAGCATCACAGAGATAGCATCACAGAGATAGCGTCACAGAGATAGCGTCACAGAGATAGCATCGCAGAGATAGCGTCGCAGAGATAGCGTCGCAGAGATAGCATCACATAGATAGCATCACAGAGATAGCGTCACAGAGATAGCGTCGCAGAGATAGCGTCGCAGAGATAGCGTCGCAGAGATAGCGTCGCAGAGATAGCGTCACACAGATAGCGTCACAGAGATAGCATCACAGAGATAGCGTCACATAGATAGCATCGCAGAGATAGCGTCACAGAGATAGCGTCACAGAGATAGCATCACAGAGATAGCGTCACAGAGATAGCGTCACAGAGATAGCGTCACAGAGATAGCGTCACATAGATAGCGTCACAGAGATAGCGTCACAGAGATAGCGTCACAGAGATAGCGTCACAGAGATAGCGTCACAGAGATAGCGTCACAGAGATAGCGTCACAGAGATAGCGTCACAGAGATAGCGTCACAGAGATAGCGTCACAGAGATAGCGTCACAGAGATAGCGTCACAGAGATAGCGTCACAGAGATAGCATCACAGAGATAGCGTCACAGAGATAGCGTCACAGAGATAGCGTCACACAGATAGCGTCACAGAGATAGCGTCACAGAGATAGCGTCGCAGAGATAGCGTCGCAGAGGTAGCGTCACAGAGATAGCGTCACAGAGATATCGTCACAGAGATAGCGTCACAGAGATAGCGTCACACAGATAGCATCACAGAGATAGCATCACAGAGATAGCATCACAGAGATAGCGTCACAGAGATAGCGTCGCACAGATAGCGTCGCACAGATAGCGTCGCAGAGATAGCGTCGCAGAGATAGCGTCGCAGAGATAGCGTCGCAGAGATAGCGTCGCAGAGATAGCGTCGCAGAGATAGCGTCACAGAGATAGCGTCGCAGAGATAGCGTCACAGAGATAGCATCACAGAGATAGCATCACAGAGATAGCGTCACAGAGATAGCGTCACACAGATAGCGTCACACAGATAGCGTCACAGAGATAGCGTCACAGAGATAGCGTCACAGAGATAGCGTCACAGAGATAGCATCACAGAGATAGCGTCACATAGATAGCGTCACAGAGATAGCATCACACAGATAGCGTAGATAAAGCGTAGATAGCGTCACACAGATAGCATCACAGAGATAGCGTCACAGAGATAGCGTCACAGAGATAGCGTCACAGAGATAGCATCACAGAGATAGCGTCACACAGATAGCGTCACAGAGATAGCATCGCAGAGATAGCGTCACACAGATAGCGTCACAGAGATAGCGTCACACAGATAGCATCACAGAGATAGCATCACAGAGATAGCATCACAGAGATAGCATCACAGAGATAGCGTCACACAGATAGCGTCACAGAGATAGCATCACAGAGATAGCGTCACAGAGATAGCGTCACAGAGATAGCGTCACAGAGATAGCATCACAGAGATAGCGTCACACAGATAGCGTCACAGAGATAGCATCGCAGAGATAGCGTCACACAGATAGCGTCACAGAGATAGCGTCACAGAGATAGCGTCGCAGAGATAGCATCACAGAGATAGCGTCGCAGAGATAGCGTCGCAGAGATAGCATCACACAGATAGCGTCACAGAGATAGCGTCACAGAGATAGCATCACAGAGATAGCGTCACAGAGATAGCATCACAGAGATAGCGTCACAGAGATAGCATCACAGAGATAGCGTCACAGAGATAGCGTCACAGAGATAGCGTCACAGAGATAGCGTCACAGAGATAGCGTCACAGAGATAGCGTCACAGAGATAGCGTCACAGAGATAGCGTCGCAGAGATAGCGTCACATAGATAGCATCGCAGAGATAGCGTCGCAGAGATAGCGTCACAGAGATAGCGTCACAGAGATAGCGTCACAGAGATAGCGTCACATAGATAGCGTCACAGAGATAGCGTCACAGAGATAGCGTCACAGAGATAGCGTCACAGAGATAGCATCACAGAGATAGCATCACAGAGATAGCATCACAGAGATAGCGTCACAGAGATAGCGTCACAGAGATAGCATCGCAGAGATAGCGTCACAGAGATAGCGTCACAGAGATAGCGTCACATAGATAGCGTCACAGAGATAGCGTCACAGAGATAGCGTCGCAGAGATAGCGTCACATAGATAGCATCACAGAGATAGCATCACAGAGATAGCGTCACAGAGATAGCATCACAGAGATAGCGTCACAGAGATAGCGTCGCAGAGATAGCGTCACATAGATAGCGTCACAGAGATAGCGTCGCAGAGATAGCGTCGCAGAGGTAGCGTCACAGAGATAGCGTCACATAGATAGCGTCACATAGATAGCATCACAGAGATAGCGTCACAGAGATAGCGTCACAGAGATAGCGTCGCAGAGGTAGCGTCGCAGAGATAGCGTCACAGAGATAGCGTCACACAGATAGCGTCACAGAGGTAGCGTCGCAGAGATAGCGTCGCAGAGATAGCGTCGCAGAGGTAGCGTCACAGAGATAGCGTCACATAGATAGCGTCACACAGATAGCGTCACAGAGGTAGCGTCGCAGAGATAGCGTCACAGAGATAGCGTCGCAGAGATAGCGTCGCAGAGGTAGCGTCACAGAGATAGCGTCACATAGATAGCGTCACATAGATAGCGTCACAGAGATAGCGTCGCAGAGATAGCGTCACAGAGATAGCGTCACAGAGATAGCGTCACAGAGATAGCGTCGCAGAGATAGCGTCACATAGATAGCGTCACAGAGATAGCATCGCAGAGATAGCGTCGCAGAGATAGCGTCGCAGAGATAGCATCACAGAGATAGCGTCGCAGAGATAGCGTCGCAGAGGTAGCGTCACAGAGATAGCGTCACATAGATAGCGTCACATAGATAGCGTCACATAGATAGCGTCACAGAGATAGCATCGCAGAGATAGCGTCGCAGAGATAGCGTCGCAGAGATAGCATCACAGAGATAGCGTCACATAGATAGCGTCACAGAGATAGCATCACAGAGATAGCGTCACAGAGATAGCGTCACAGAGATAGCGTCACAGAGATAGCGTCGCAGAGATAGCATCACAGAGATAGCGTCACAGAGATAGCGTCACACAGATAGCGTCACAGAGATGGCGTCGCACAGATAGCGTCACAGAGATAGCATCGCAGAGATAGCATCACACAGATAGCGTCACAGAGATAGCATCACAGAGATAGCGTCACAGAGATAGCGTCACAGAGATAGCGTCACATAGATAGCGTCACAGAGATAGCGTCACAGAGATAGCGTCACAGAGATAGCGTCACAGAGATAGCATCACAGAGATAGCGTCACAGAGATAGCGTCACAGAGGTAGCATCACAGAGATAGCATCGCAGAGATAGCGTCGCAGAGGTAGCATCACAGAGATAGCATCACATAGATAGCATCACAGAGATAGCGTCACAGAGATAGCGTCACAGAGATAGCGTCACACAGATAGCGTCACAGAGGTAGCATCACAGAGATAGCGTCACAGAGATAGCGTCGCAGAGATAGCGTCACAGAGATAGCGTCGCAGAGATAGCATCACACAGATAGCGTCACAGAGATAGCGTCACAGAGATAGCGTCACAGAGATAGCGTCACAGAGATAGCGTCACAGAGATAGCGTCACACAGATAGCATCACAGAGATAGCATCACACAGATAGCATCACAGAGATAGCGTCGCATAGATAGCATCACACAGATAGCATCACACAGATAGCGTCACAGAGGTAGCATCACAGAGATAGCGTCGCAGAGATAGCATCACACAGATAGCGTCACAGAGATAGCGTCGCAGAGATAGCATCACACAGATAGCGTCACAGAGATAGCGTCACAGAGATAGCATCGCAGAGATAGCATCACACAGATAGCATCACAGAGATAGCGTCGCATAGATAGCATCACACAGATAGCATCACACAGATAGCGTCACAGAGGTAGCATCACAGAGATAGCGTCGCAGAGATAGCATCACACAGATAGCGTCACAGAGATAGCGTCGCAGAGATAGCATCACACAGATAGCATCACACAGATAGCGTCACACAGGTAGCATCACAGAGATAGCGTCACAGAGATAGCGTCACAGAGATGGCGTCACAGAGATAGCGTCGCAGAGATAGCGTCACAGAGATAGCATCGCAGAGATAGCGTCGCAGAGATAGCGTCACAGAGATAGCATCACAGAGATAGCATCACACAGATAGCGTCACAGAGATAGCGTCGCAGAGATAGCATCACACAGATAGCATCGCAGAGATAGCATCACACAGATAGCATCACAGAGATAGCGTCGCAGAGATAGCATCACAGAGATAGCATCACAGAGATAGCGTCACAGAGATAGCGTCACAGAGATAGCATCACAGAGATAGCATCGCAGAGATAGCGTCACAGAGATAGCATCGCAGAGATAGCGTCACAGAGATAGCATCGCAGAGATAGCGTCACAGAGATAGCGTCACAGAGATAGCGTCACAGAGATAGCGTCACAGAGATAGCGTCACAGAGATAGCGTCACAGAGATAGCGTCACAGAGATAGCATCGCAGAGATAGCATCACAGAGATAGCGTCACAGAGATAGCGTCACAGAGATAGCGTCACAGAGATAGCATCGCAGAGATAGCGTCACAGAGGTAGCATCACAGAGATAGCGTCACAGAGATAGCGTCACAGAGATGGCGTCGCACAGATAGCATCACAGAGATAGCGTCACAGAGATAGCATCACAGAGATAGCGTCGCACAGATAGCGTCACATAGATAGCGTAGATAGCGTCGCACAGATAGCGTAGATAAAGCGTAGATAGCGTCGCACAGATAGCGTAGATAAAGCGTAGATAGCGTCGCACAGATAGCGTCACAGAGATAGCGTCACAGAGATAGCATCGCAGAGATAGCGTCGCAGAGATAGCGTCACATAGATAGCATCGCAGAGATAGCGTCGCAGAGATAGCGTCACATAGATAGCATCGCAGAGATAGCGTCACACAGATAGCGTCACATAGATAGCATCGCAGAGATAGCGTCACAGAGATAGCGTCACAGAGATAGCGTCACAGAGATAGCGTCACATAGATAGCGTCACATAGATAGCATCGCAGAGATAGCGTCACATAGATAGCATCGCAGAGATAGCATCACATAGATAGCATCACAGAGATAGCGTCACAGAGATAGCGTCGCAGAGGTAGCGTCACAGAGATAGCGTCACAGAGATAGCGTCACAGAGATAGCGTCACAGAGATAGCATCGCAGAGATAGCGTCGCAGAGATAGCGTCGCAGAGATAGCATCACATAGATAGCATCACAGAGATAGCGTCACAGAGATAGCGTCGCAGAGATAGCGTCGCAGAGATAGCGTCGCAGAGATAGCGTCGCAGAGATAGCGTCACACAGATAGCGTCACAGAGATAGCATCACAGAGATAGCGTCACATAGATAGCATCGCAGAGATAGCGTCACAGAGATAGCGTCACAGAGATAGCATCACAGAGATAGCGTCACAGAGATAGCGTCACAGAGATAGCATCACAGAGATAGCGTCACATAGATAGCGTCACAGAGATAGCGTCACAGAGATAGCGTCACAGAGATAGCGTCACAGAGATAGCGTCACAGAGATAGCGTCACAGAGATAGCGTCACAGAGATAGCGTCACAGAGATAGCGTCACAGAGATAGCGTCACACAGATAGCATCACAGAGATAGCATCACAGAGATAGCGTCACAGAGATAGCGTCACAGAGATAGCGTCACACAGATAGCGTCACAGAGATAGCGTCACAGAGATAGCGTCACAGAGATAGCGTCACAGAGATAGCGTCGCAGAGGTAGCGTCACAGAGATAGCGTCACAGAGATAGCGTCACAGAGATAGCGTCACAGAGATAGCGTCACAGAGATAGCGTCACACAGATAGCATCACAGAGATAGCATCACAGAGTCGCAGAGATAGCGTCGCAGAGATAGCGTCGCAGAGATAGCGTCGCAGAGATAGCGTCGCAGAGATAGCGTCGCAGAGATAGCGTCGCAGAGATAGCGTCGCAGAGATAGCGTCACACAGATAGCATCACAGAGATAGCATCACAGAGATAGCATCACAGAGATAGCATCACAGAGATAGCGTCACACAGATAGCGTCACAGAGATAGCATCACAGAGATAGCGTCACAGAGATAGCGTCACAGAGATAGCGTCACACAGATAGCATCACAGAGATAGCGTCACATAGATAGCGTCACAGAGATAGCATCACACAGATAGCGTAGATAAAGCGTAGATAGCGTCACACAGATAGCATCACAGAGATAGCGTCACAGAGATAGCGTCACAGAGATAGCGTCACAGAGATAGCATCACAGAGATAGCGTCACACAGATAGCGTCACAGAGATAGCATCGCAGAGATAGCGTCACACAGATAGCGTCACAGAGATAGCGTCACACAGATAGCATCACAGAGATAGCATCACAGAGATAGCATCACAGAGATAGCATCACAGAGATAGCGTCACACAGATAGCGTCACAGAGATAGCATCACAGAGATAGCGTCACAGAGATAGCGTCACAGAGATAGCGTCACAGAGATAGCATCACAGAGATAGCGTCACACAGATAGCGTCACAGAGATAGCATCGCAGAGATAGCGTCACACAGATAGCGTCACAGAGATAGCGTCACACAGATAGCGTCGCAGAGATAGCATCACAGAGATAGCGTCGCAGAGATAGCGTCGCAGAGATAGCATCACACAGATAGCGTCACAGAGATAGCGTCACAGAGATAGCATCACAGAGATAGCGTCACAGAGATAGCATCACAGAGATAGCGTCACAGAGATAGCATCACAGAGATAGCGTCACAGAGATAGCGTCACAGAGATAGCGTCACAGAGATAGCGTCACAGAGATAGCGTCACAGAGATAGCGTCACAGAGATAGCGTCACAGAGATAGCGTCACAGAGATAGCGTCGCAGAGATAGCGTCACATAGATAGCATCGCAGAGATAGCGTCGCAGAGATAGCGTCACAGAGATAGCGTCACAGAGATAGCGTCACAGAGATAGCGTCACATAGATAGCGTCACAGAGATAGCGTCACAGAGATAGCGTCACAGAGATAGCGTCACAGAGATAGCATCACAGAGATAGCATCACAGAGATAGCATCACAGAGATAGCGTCACAGAGATAGCGTCACAGAGATAGCATCGCAGAGATAGCGTCACAGAGATAGCGTCACAGAGATAGCGTCACATAGATAGCGTCACAGAGATAGCGTCACAGAGATAGCGTCGCAGAGATAGCGTCACATAGATAGCATCACAGAGATAGCATCACAGAGATAGCGTCACAGAGATAGCATCACAGAGATAGCGTCGCAGAGATAGCGTCGCAGAGATAGCGTCACATAGATAGCGTCACAGAGATAGCGTCGCAGAGATAGCGTCGCAGAGGTAGCGTCACAGAGATAGCGTCACATAGATAGCGTCACATAGATAGCATCACAGAGATAGCGTCACAGAGATAGCGTCACAGAGATAGCGTCGCAGAGGTAGCGTCGCAGAGATAGCGTCACAGAGGTAGCGTCACAGAGATAGCGTCACATAGATAGCGTCACATAGATAGCATCACAGAGATAGCGTCACAGAGATAGCGTCACAGAGGTAGCGTCGCAGAGATAGCGTCGCAGAGATAGCGTCGCAGAGATAGCGTCGCAGAGATAGCGTCACATAGATAGCGTCGCAGAGATAGCGTCACAGAGATAGCGTCACAGAGATAGCGTCACAGAGATAGCGTCGCAGAGATAGCGTCACAGAGATAGCGTCACAGAGATAGCGTCACAGAGATAGCGTCGCAGAGATAGCGTCACATAGATAGCGTCACAGAGATAGCATCGCAGAGATAGCGTCGCAGAGATAGCGTCGCAGAGATAGCATCACAGAGATAGCGTCGCAGAGATAGCGTCGCAGAGGTAGCGTCACAGAGATAGCGTCACATAGATAGCGTCACATAGATAGCGTCACAGAGATAGCGTCACAGAGATAGCATCGCAGAGATAGCGTCACAGAGATAGCGTCACAGAGATAGCGTCACAGAGATAGCGTCGCAGAGATAGCGTCACAGAGATAGCGTCACAGAGATAGCGTCACAGAGATAGCGTCGCAGAGATAGCGTCACATAGATAGCGTCACAGAGATAGCATCGCAGAGATAGCGTCGCAGAGATAGCGTCGCAGAGATAGCATCACAGAGATAGCGTCGCAGAGATAGCGTCGCAGAGATAGCGTCGCAGAGGTAGCGTCACAGAGATAGCGTCACATAGATAGCGTCACATAGATAGCGTCACAGAGATAGCGTCACAGAGATAGCATCGCAGAGATAGCGTCGCAGAGATAGCGTCGCAGAGAGATAGCATCACAGAGATAGCGTCACATAGATAGCGTCACAGAGATAGCATCACAGAGATAGCGTCACAGAGATAGCGTCGCAGAGATAGCATCACAGAGATAGCGTCACAGAGATAGCGTCACAGAGATAGCGTCACATAGATAGCGTCACAGAGATGGCGTCGCACAGATAGCGTCACAGAGGTAGCATCACAGAGATAGCGTCACAGAGATAGCATCACAGAGATAGCATCACAGAGATAGCGTCACAGAGATAGCGTCACAGAGATAGCGTCACAGAGATAGCGTCACACAGATAGCATCGCAGAGATAGCGTCACAGAGATAGCGTCACAGAGATAGCATCACAGAGATAGCGTCACAGAGATAGCGTCACAGAGATAGCGTCACATAGATAGCGTCACAGAGATAGCGTCACAGAGATAGCATCACAGAGATAGCGTCACAGAGATAGCGTCACAGAGGTAGCGTCACAGAGATAGCATCGCAGAGATAGCGTCACAGAGATAGCGTCACAGAGATAGCATCACAGAGATAGCGTCACAGAGATAGCGTCACATAGATAGCGTCACAGAGATGGCGTCGCACAGATAGCGTCACAGAGGTAGCATCACAGAGATAGCATCGCAGAGATAGCGTCACAGAGATAGCGTCACAGAGATAGCGTCACAGAGATAGCGTCACAGAGATAGCGTCACAGAGATGGTGTCGCACAGATAGCGTCACAGAGGTAGCATCACAGAGATAGCGTCACAGAGATAGCGTCACACAGATAGCGTCACAGAGATAGCATCACAGAGATAGCGTCACAGAGATAGCATCACAGAGATAGCGTCGCACAGATAGCGTCACATAGATAGCGTAGATAGCGTCGCACAGATAGCGTAGATAAAGCGTAGATAGCGTCGCACAGATAGCGTAGATAAAGCGTAGATAGCGTCGCACAGATAGCGTCACAGAGATAGCGTCACAGAGATAGCATCGCAGAGATAGCGTCGCAGAGATAGCGTCACATAGATAGCATCGCAGAGATAGCGTCACACAGATAGCGTCACATAGATAGCATCGCAGAGATAGCGTCACAGAGATAGCATCGCAGAGATAGCGTCGCAGAGATAGCGTCACATAGATAGCATCGCAGAGATAGCGTCGCAGAGATAGCGTCACATAGATAGCATCGCAGAGATAGCGTCACACAGATAGCGTCACATAGATAGCATCGCAGAGATAGCGTCACAGAGATAGCGTCACAGAGATAGCGTCACAGAGATAGCGTCACATAGATAGCGTCACATAGATAGCATCGCAGAGATAGCGTCACACAGATAGCGTCACATAGATAGCATCGCAGAGATAGCATCACATAGATAGCATCACAGAGATAGCGTCACAGAGATAGCGTCGCAGAGGTAGCGTCACAGAGATAGCGTCACAGAGATAGCGTCACAGAGATAGCGTCACAGAGATAGCATCGCAGAGATAGCGTCGCAGAGATAGCGTCGCAGAGATAGCATCACATAGATAGCATCACAGAGATAGCGTCACAGAGATAGCGTCGCAGAGATAGCGTCGCAGAGATAGCGTCGCAGAGATAGCGTCACAGAGATAGCGTCACAGAGATAGCGTCACAGAGATAGCGTCACACAGATAGCGTCACACAGATAGCATCACAGAGATAGCGTCACAGAGATAGCGTCACAGAGATAGCGTCACAGAGATAGCGTCACACAGATAGCGTCACAGAGATAGCGTCACAGAGATAGCGTCACAGAGATAGCGTCACATAGATAGCGTCGCAGAGATAGCATCGCAGAGATAGCGTCACAGAGATAGCATCGCAGAGATAGCGTCACAGAGATAGCGTCACATAGATAGCGTCGCAGAGATAGCGTCACAGAGATAGCGTCACAGAGATAGCATCGCAGAGATAGCATCGCAGAGATAGCGTCACAGAGGTAGCGTCACAGAGATAGCGTCACAGAGATAGCATCACAGAGATAGCGTCACAGAGATAGCATCACAGAGATAGCGTCAAAGAGATAGCATCGCAGAGATAGCGTCACAGAGATAGCGTCACAGAGATAGCATCACAGAGATAGCGTCACAGAGATAGCATCGCAGAGATAGCGTCACATAGATAGCATCGCAGAGATAGCGTCGCAGAGATAGCGTCACAGAGATAGCGTCGCAGAGATAGCATCACAGAGATAGCGTCACAGAGATAGCATCGCAGAGATAGCGTCACATAGATAGCATCGCAGAGATAGCGTCGCAGAGATAGCGTCACACAGATAGCGTCACAGAGATAGCATCACAGAGATAGCGTCACAGAGATAGCATCACAGAGATAGCGTCACAGAGATAGCATCGCAGAGATAGCGTCACAGAGATAGCATCGCAGAGATAGCGTCACAGAGATAGCGTCACAGAGATAGCGTCACAGAGATAGCGTCACAGAGATAGCATCACAGAGATAGCATCACAGAGATAGCGTCACATAGATAGCATCACAGAGATAGCATCACAGAGATAGCGTCGCAGAGATAGCGTCACACAGATAGCGTCACAGAGATAGCATCACAGAGATAGCGTCGCAGAGATAGCGTCACACAGATAGCGTCACAGAGATAGCATCACAGAGATAGCGTCACAGAGATAGCATCGCAGAGATAGCGTCACATAGATAGCGTCACAGAGATAGCGTCACAGAGATAGCATCACAGAGATAGCGTCACAGAGATAGCATCACAGAGATAGCGTCACAGAGATAGCATCACAGAGATAGCGTCACAGAGATAGCGTCACAGAGATAGCGTCACACAGATAGCGTCACAGAGATAGCATCACAGAGATAGCGTCACACAGATAGCATCACACAGATAGCATCACAGAGATAGCGTCACAGAGATAGCATCACACAGATAGCATCACAGAGATAGCATCGCAGAGATAGCGTCACAGAGATAGCGTCACACAGATAGCATCACAGAGATAGCGTAGATAAAGCGTAGATAGCGTCACACAGATAGCATCACACAGATAGCATCACAGAGATAGCGTCACATAGATAGCGTCACACAGATAGCGTCGCAGAGATAGCATCACAGAGATAGCGTCACATAGATAGCATCACATAGATAGCGTCACACAGATAGCGTCACAGTCACATAGATAGCGTCACATAGATAGCGTCACAGAGATAGCGTCACAGAGATAGCGTAGATAAAGCGTAGATAGCGTCGCACAGATAGCGTCGCACAGATAGCGTCGCACAGATAGCGTAGATAAAGCGTAGATAGCGTCGCACAGATAGCGTAGATAAAGCGTAGATAGCGTCGCACAGATAGCGTCGCACAGATAGCG
>OZ035842.1:28630202-28707702 GCA_964034765.1 Knipowitschia caucasica
CAACAACAAGTGGGACACAATCGTGAAGTGGAATGAAATTTATTGGATAATTTAAACTTTTTTAACAAATAAAAAACTGAAAAGTGGGGCGTGCAATATTATTCGGCCCCTTTACTTTCAGGGCAGCAAACTCACTCCAGAAGTTCAGTGAGGATCTTTGAATGATCCAATGTTGTCCTAAATGACTGATGGTGATGAATAGAATGCACCTGTGTGTAATCAAGTCTCCGTATAAATGCACCTGCTCTTTGATAGTCTCAGGGTTCTGTTTAAAGCGCAGAGAGAACCATGAAGACAAAGGAACACACCAGGCAGGTCCGAGATACTGTTGTGGAGAAGTTTAAAGCCGGATTTGGATACGAAAAGATTTCCCAAGCTTTAAACATCTCAAGGAGCACTGTGCAAGCAATTATATTGAAATAGAAGGAGTATCAGACCATTGCAAATCTACCAAGACCCGGCCGTCCCTCCAAACTTTCATCTCAAACAAGGAGAAGACTGATCAGAGATGCAGCCAAGAGGCCCGTGATCACTCTAGATGAACTGCAGATAACTACAGCTGAGGTGGGGATGGTGTGTTCAGGGTGATGAGCTGTGTTGCTTTTATGCCAAACATATTGTTTTGCATTGTGGCCAAAAAGTTTGATTTTGGTTTCATCTGACCAGAGCACCTTCTTCCACATGTTTGGTGTGTCTCCCAGGTGGCTTGTGGCAAACTTTAAGAGACTTTTTATGGATATCTTTGAGAAATGGCCACTCTTCCATAAAGGCCAGATTTGTGCAGTGCACGACTGATTGTTGTCCTATGGACAGACTCTCCCACCTCAGCTGTAGTTATCTGCAGTTCATCCAGACTGATCATGGGCCTCTTGGTTGCATCTCTGATCAGTCTTCTCCTTGTTTGAGATGAAAGTTTGGAGGGACGGCCGGGTCTTGGTAGATTTGCAGTGGTCTGATACTCCTTTAATTTAAATATAACTGCTTGCACAGTGCTCCTTGAGATGTTTAAAGCTTGGGAAATCTTTTTGTATCCAAATCCGGCTTTAAACTTCTCCACAACAGTATCTCGGACCTGCCTGGTGTTTTCCTTTGTCTTCATGGTTCTCTCTGCGCTTTAAACAGAACCCTGAGACTATCAAAGAGCAGGTGCATTTATACGGAGACTTGATTACACACAGGTGCCTTTTATTTATCATTTGTCATTTAGGACAACATTGGATCATTCAAAGATCCTCACTGAACTTCTGGACTGAGTTTGCTGCACTGAAAGTAAAGGGGCCAAATAATATTGCACGCCCCACTTTTCAGTTTTTTATTTGTTAAAAAAGTTTAAATTATCCAATAAATTTCGTTCCACTTCACGATTGTGTCCCACTTGTTGTTGATTCATGACAAAAAATAAATTGTTTATATCTTTATGTTTGAAGACTGAAATGTGGCAAAATGTTGAAAGGTTCAAGGGGGCCGAATACTTTCGCAAGGCACTGTAAGAGCGCGTACATCGACCGATTTCAACTGATCATCTCCTCTCAGTTCCCAAAAGTCGCCTTGCAACTTGTCTCCAGTTTCTCTGTCGATGTACGCTAGGCTTAACTTTGCTTCTGTCTGGTTGCCCTGGCTGACCTACTGCCCACCAATCCTGTTCTAGATTGAGTTCAGCACCGCCCGCCTAATTAGCATACGGCAACACAGAAATACATAAATAAATAAATGAAGAAATGTAGAAATACATAAATAAATAAATGAAGAAATGTAGAAATACATAAATAAATAAATGAAGAAATGTAGAAATACATAAATAAATGAAGAAATGTAGAAATACATAAATAAATAAATGAAGAAATGTAGCAACACAGAAATACATAAATAAATAAATGAAGAAATGTAGAAATACATAAATAAATAAATGAAGAAATGTAGAAATACATAAATAAATATATGCAATAAATGGATAAATAAATAAAGGAAAAAATGTAGATTTTGATAAATAACCTAAATAAAAGTATATTTATTTGATTTCATAGTAATATTTAACACATCAATGTAAATATTTAGTTTTTATTGTCCAAAATGAATGTATTTATTAATATATTCCTATATTTATTTATTTATTTATACTTTAGTCATTTTTGGTCCTCCATACAGGGGGCGCTGTGTCACCCCTATGATAAACAGGGCAGTGTGTGTGGTCAACAATACTCCAACAGAAAGATCCAGAGAAAACTGCCCTCTGAGGTTTCTTTTTTTAATATGTATTCAAATGTTTATTGCTCGTTTTAAGACATGACAAATTATAATGAAATCTGAAAACCAAACAAACTGTAGAAGTGTTAATTATTATAATAAGTAAAAAAGGAACAAACGAAAAAACATGACGAGACACGACAAAATAAACCCCTTTTGAGACTTTGTTGTAGTTTCTCTGGTCTCTCTCTCTGCTCTCTGCCCTGTCTCTCTCTCTCTCTGCTCTCTCTCTGCTCTCTCTCTCTGCCTGCTCTCTCTCTGCTCTCTCACTCTCTCTGCTCTCTCTCTCTCTGCTCTCTGCCCTGTCTCTCCCTCTGCGCTCTCACTCTCTCTGCTCTCGCTCTCCCTCTGCTCTCTCTGCTCTCCCTCTGCTCTCTCTCTCTCTGCTCTCTCTCTCTCGGCTCACTCTCTCTGCTCTCCCTCTGCTCTGTCTGCTCTCTCTGCTCTCTCTCTCTCTGCTCTCTCTCTGCTCTCTCTCTCTCTGCTCTCTCTCTCTCCTCTCTCCTCTCTCTCACTCTCTCTGCTCTCTCTCTGCTCTCTCTCTCTCTGCTCTCTCTCTCTCCTCTCTGCTCTCTCTCTGCTCACTCTCTGCTCTCTATCTGCTCTCTCTCTCCTCTCTCTCTCTCTCTCTGCTCTCTCTCTGCTCTCTCTCTCTCTGCTCTCTCTCACACTGTGCTGTGTCTGTGCAGATCTGTCTCGGTCTGAAGCCCAGGAGCAGAAACGTTCCCACGACAACAAAAAGAAAGTGGACGTCATTGACCTGACTCTGGACAGTTCGTCTGAAGAAGAGGAGGAGCCGCCGATGAAGAGGCCGTGTCCGTCTCTGTCGCCCGTGTCGCCGCCCGGCAACAACAACATCATTAACAAAGGGTTTGTCTCCTGCTTTTTCTGTTGTTTTTCTGCCATTTTTATCAAGACAAGTCCTGGCCTGGATTTAGCCATCTGTAAATCTGGTCCATGATCATCTCCTACATGTACGTCTGGTCTTACCATGTGTGAAGTCTGGACCATGGAGAATTTGATAGTAAAATAATCTGTTCTGGTTCAATCCAAATATCAAGAAACTGAAGCAGGAGAAAGAGGAATGTTTAGTAAATGTCATTGAAGCCAAGATGTTGTGGCTCTACTCCCCACGGGCTCCATTAGCGGCAAAGGAGAGGCTAAAGCTAGGCTAAATGCTAAAGTTAGGCTAAATGCTAAAGCTAGGCTGCAAAAGGAGTTAACCCCTCCCACCTGTTAACGGAGTCAATGGAGCAAATCCAGACCTTAGTATGAATGAAATTAGTACTATGGTGTGGTACGACCGGACTATGGCTACATTGGATTTTAGTTGAACTCACATGTGCAATTATAGTTTATTATTTTATCTATTATTGTATTATCTATTCTGTGATGTGGAACTATGACATTGAACGTTTATCTGTGTGGAGCAAGTTTCCAATCTTCTCAATGTTTATTATATTTGTGGAATCTCAGAGTAGTTGAGCTTTTTCATTCTAAATTCCAAATTGTATGAATGACATTGAACCAATAAGAGTGACGTATCCTAGTAGACCCTCTTGCATAGTTATTCCAATGTGGTTTTACTGCAAATGCCAGATCCCTGAGCCTGGATGTCTTTGTTAATCCTTTCTCTCGACTCTCTGCAGAGTTCTGAACCTGCACCAGAGCCCCCCTGTGACCAGAGCTCCCAGCAGGCCCCCCGTGGAGACCAGCTACATCCCGCCCCCTCCCCCACTCATCCAGGACTATCGCCACTATTACCACGCTGCCAACGACCTGCCAGGTGAGACTCGGGCTGGAGCGGGCCTTTAGCGCCGACTGGGGCCGGAACATTACCTGCTGTAACATCATAAAGTCTGGTCTAACGTCGGTCTCACGTCGGTCTAACGTCGGTCTAACGTCGGTCTCACGTCGGTCTCACGTCGGTCTCACATTGGTCTCACGTCGGTCTCACGTCGGTCTCACGTCGGTCTCACGTCGGTCTCACGTCGGTCTCACATCGGGGCGGGGCTAACCACACCTTGAAATGGAGCTTCCTGGATAGATAGAAAGATAGATAGATACTTTATTGATCCTGTAGGAGACATGCAGGCGTCCAGTAGCAGCAAAAACACATCCATCCAAACAAACAAAACAAATACATAGATCATTCTAATAATCTAACAATAGTAATAAATATTAAAATACAACAGTCTTTCAGGTCTCAGCAGCAGACGTGGAGCAGCCTCTTTGTTTGGACCATTTTCTCTGCTCTGGTTTGGACCAGTGTAAAACCATGAATCCTCTCTGCTCTGGTCTGGACCAGTGTAAAACCATGAATCCTCTCTGCTCTGGTCTGGACCAGTGTAAAACCATGAATCCTCTCTGCTCTGGTCTGGACCAGTGTAAAACCATGAATCCTCTCTGCTCTGGTCTGGACCAGTGTAAAACCATGAATCCTCTCTGCTCTGGTCTGGACCAGTGTAAAACCATGAATCCTCTCTGCTCTGGTCTGGACCAGTGTAAAACCATGAACACTGATCTGCAGCAAGATCTTTGGTAGAATAAAGTAATAAAAATAACAATTGTAAAACACAAAACAAACTGTTTCAGACTCGCTGCTGTTTCCAGAACATTCCAAAGTAAAGAGGTTGACAAATGTAGATGTAACAGTAGAGAAAGAAGGCACAGGACAATAGTAATGTGTTATTTATTGTTATTTACTTTCTTAGAAATTCAACCATTTACTGAATTTAGTTCACGTCGTTTCACTGGAGTCAGTAAAGTGAGGTCTTATTTCAAAGAGTTGGATTTGGATCTGCCCTTTGCCTCAGCTCTCTCTGTAGAGCCACAAGGGGAGGGGGGTCCATTCCTCAGCTCTCTTCAGAACCTGAGGGGGAGGGCCTGAGGGGGAGGGCCTGAGGGGGAGGGCCTGAGGGGGAGGGCCTGAGGACGAGGGCCTGAGGAGGAGGGCCTGAGGGGGAGGGCCTGAGGGGGAGGGCCTGAGGGGGAGGGCCTGAGGGGGAGGGGGAGAGGGGCTGAGGGGGAGGGCCTGAGGGGGAGGGCCTGAGGGGGAGATTCTGGTATTTGTCGACATTTAACCTGAAACACTGAGGAGGTTGATGCAGTAAATCTGATCTGTTCTTTTCTTTTCACAGAATTGAATTTCTTCTCCTTCCTTCAAGGTGACAATCAGGTGTGTTCCAGTCACTGCACAATGACACTTTCTATACAGCGACCTGGCCTCACACACGTCTGTCCTTATGTGTTTTATTCCTCTTCTCGTCTCTTCCATGTTTTATAAAGTCTTAAAAGTCTCTGACGTTAAAGTCAGATGGATCCATCCATCCATCCATCCATTTTCTACCCTTTAATCCATTTCTGGGTCAGGGGGGTGGCAGTCAGAGATGCCACCCAAGTCTCATAGCACCAACCCCTCACTGACCCTCTGCAGGTGGTGAGTCCACAGGAGGCTGCTCTCTGAGTGTGAGCATAGCCTTGATCTTTCAGTGGGGGCTTTGGGCAAAGTGGGGTTAAGTGTCTTGCCCAAGGACACAACGACAGCAGTCATCAGTGGGAGTCGGTGGAGAAGGTGCAGAGGTGGGAATTGAACCCACGACCTTCTGGCCTTAAGGCCAATGCTCTACCAACTGAGCTACTGTCGCCCCAGTCGGTGGGGCGACACAGTCAGATGGATGTTCTCGTTTAATCCTCGAGCTTTGATTTGACTTTAGTGTAGTTAGTTTAGTGCTAACCAGTAACAAAAGGGCCGTTTCCACGAGCCCGACTCTACTCGACTCGACTCTCCTCGGTTTGCGGACGTTTCCACCGGCTCGCTTTAGCCGTGACCCGTTACTTTTTTGGTAACGGCTTTAGACCTGGCTCTATTCGGGCCGAGCAGATACTGTTACCCCAGCAACGTCTGCGAACGCTGGTGTGTCCCACTCAGCAAAAAGCAGACGCCTTTTCTCTGGCATCGCTAACATTTATAATAAATACATAAATATAACATTCATAATGAAGATGCTTTCAATTAATTAGCTGTAAACCATTTATGTTTTAACTTCACACGGCTCCTCCCCTGCCAAACTTCTCTCTGCTCTCTCCTCCGCAAACCACCACAATGAGGAAAAGGGAATATTCACTCAATCTATTTTGAATGTTACAGAATATTAATATAGGCTAAGCACGCCTAACATCTGTAGCCTGTGTAATTACAATAGACTGTAAATATTAAAGTAATTACGCACCTGCTTAGAACAGTATGCGGCAAATTTGCTAGCAAACTACAAGGGGTAGTTGGAATTGAGGTTTCAAAGAATATGGTTCAAACGCACGCACACGCACTCAAGCACACACACACACACACACACACACACACACACACACACACACACACAGGCCCTCATTTAGGAAACTTGCGTAGAAAAAGGTGTACATTTTGGGTGTATATTCCATTTACACAAGATCCAACGTCGGATTTATGAACGTGTGAGATCCGCCCAGATCTGAGCGTACGCAGCTGCGGCTGTTCAGAAATGCCGCGGTTGAAAACGAACGTATTTATGAAAGTCACGTCTAGAATTATGCAGCAATCGCCTGTTTCCCGCCCCGTCTTTGCGACAGGTCAGCAGGAAGCCGGCCAAAAAGACTAAAAATAAATATACGATATTCAGCTGCGTTTTGAACAAATTTGCAAAAATATTTTGATACATTATAAAAATCTCTCTTGAATTGTAGAAGTGAATAAATATAGATTGAATTAATGAATGAATTCATAGATATTACGCAGCGGTGACTCACATCAGCGTATAGATTTACACCACCTCCAGACCTGGTGTATATTTTGTGCGTATTGTACGCTCACGTCCAGATTGATAAATGCGTACACCTCATTTACCCTGATTTGGCCGTACACAGTTTCATACGTGAGGCCCACAGTGTGTCTCACACAGGCCTGGACTTTACCTCATCAGTGCGAGGCGAGCCAGGCCTGACCCTCCTCCTCTGGGACCTACGGCCCGGGCCTCTGGCTCCTCTACCTTTCTTAAAACTAAAATTAAAAAGGCTACTCCGTTGTGAATGTCAATCTTTAAGAGGAGGAATATCTGGTTGTTCTCGGGGAACGAGCTTCGCGCATGGGTTTTGCGATGTTTGATTTGATCATGCAGATTATAGGACAAAATTGTTCAGCCAATAAACAGAACTATATTTGAAGCAACGAACCTGATGACGCTCAGGCGGTTACATTTTCTAAAAACATTAGAACGCAACATTTTAGCAATAATGTGTGTATAGAAATAACAATATTTAAATTATGTCTTTTAATAAAAAAGGCAAATGACTTGAGAGGCGAGGAACAAATTTGAGTAGGCCAAGATAAAAACTGTTAAAAACTACCCAGGCCTATACCTGGCGCCGCGGCCGGCTTAGGCCTGTGATGCCCACAGCGTCATCAGTCTACGCGCCTCTGTGTGGATCACATCTCTCTCTTTGGGCTGGAGCTATGGCTGGAGCTACGGCTGGAGCTAAGGCTGGAGCTACGGCTGGAGCTATGGCTGGAGCTACGGCTGGAGCTACGGCTGGAGCTACGGCTGGAGCTACGGCTGGAGCTACGGCTGGAGCTATGGCTGGAGCATTTTGAGGGTTTTAAAGCAGGAGTCAGGAAGGTGGCGATCCTACGGGTGTTTGTGATTTTTTGGTTTAACAGCCTCCCTGTTAAACTTAATTATATATATAATATATATAATTATATATATAATTATATATATAATTATATAATTATATATATATATATATATATTATATATATATATATATATATATATATATATATATATATATATATATATTTATAATTATTATAATAATAATTATTTAATTAATTATATTAATTATTAATAATTAATAATAATTAATTATATATTATAATTATAATTTATTATAATAATAATATATTAATTAATTATTATATTAATAATTAATAATTAATAATAATTAATTATATATTATAATTATAATTTATTATAATAATAATTATAATTATATAATTAATTATATTAATAATTAATAATTAATAATAATTAATTATATATTATAATTATAATTTATTATAATATATATATAATTATATATATAATATATATATATAATTATATAATATATATATATAATATATATATTATTATATAATTATATATAGGGATCAGGAGCTTTATGACCCGACCCACCCGCACCCGACATGACTCATATTTTTGAGGCATCCAACCCGCCCCAAACTGTGGGTTGACCGCGGCTTTCGGGCCGACCCGCGCATCACTACCCCTTAGGTAACACGTTGCCATAGATACACAGGGCCGATGGAAACACTCTCAAACCGAGTCGAGGTGTGCCGAGTCGAGTTGAGGCGAGTAGTGTCGGGCCCGTGGAAACAGCCCTTAAGTATAGGATCATATTAACAACATGTGTCAGACTGTACTATGAACATGATGAGTGTCTTAGTGATCTCACATCACGCTACAGAAGTCACACTTACAGCCCCTACAGACACTACAGCCCCTACAGACACTACAGCCCCTACAGACACTACAGCCCCTACAGACACTACAGACCCTACAGCCCCTACAGGCACTACAGACACTACAGACACTACAGACACTACAGACACTACAGCCCCTACAGACACTACAGACACTACAGCCCCTACAGACACTACAGGCACTACAGCCCCTACAGACACTACAGGCACTACAGCCCCTACAGACACTACAGACATTACAGACACTACAGCCCCTACAGCCCCTACAGACACTACAGACACTACAGCCCCTACAGACACTACAGACACTACAGCCCCTACAGCCCCTACAGACACTACAGACACTACAGCCCCTACAGACACTACAGACACTACAGCCCCTACAGACCCTACAGCCCCTACAGGCACTACAGACACTACAGACACTACAGACCCTACAGCCCCTACAGGCACTACAGACACTACAGACACTACAGACACTACAGACCCTACAGGCACTACAGACACTACAGACACTACAGCCCCTACAGCCCCTACAGACCCTACAGCCCCTACAGGCACTACAGACCCTACAGACACTACAGACACTACAGACACTACAGGCACTACAGACACTACAGACACTACAGACACTACAGACACTACAGACCCTACAGACACTACAGCCCTACAGACACTACAGACCCTACAGCCCCTACAGGCACTACAGACACTACAGACACTACAGACACTACAGACACTACAGACCCTACAGACACTACAGCCCTACAGACACTACAGCCCCTACAGACCCTACAGCCCCTACAGACCCTACAGCCCCTACAGACACTACAGACACTACAGACACTACAGACACTACAGACCCTACAGACACTACAGCCCTACAGACACTACAGCCCCTACAGACCCTACAGCCCCTACAGACCCTACAGCCCCTACAGGCACTACAGACACTACAGACACTACAGACACTACAGACACTACAGACCCTACAGACACTACAGCCCTACAGACACTACAGCCCCTACAGCCCCTACAGCCCCTACAGACCCTACAGCCCCTACAGGCACTACAGACACTACAGACACTACAGACACTACAGCCCCTACAGACCCTACAGCCCCTACAGGCACTACAGACACTACAGACACTACAGACCCTACAGACACTACAGCCCTACAGACACTACAGACACTACAGCCCCTACAGACACTACAGACCCTACAGACACTACAGCCCTACAGACACTACAGACACTACAGCCCCTACAGCCCCTACAGGCACTACAGACACTACAGACACTACAGACACTACAGACACTACAGAC
The DNA here is from genome assembly GCA_964034765.1 of Knipowitschia caucasica. Classification (NCBI taxonomy): domain Eukaryota; kingdom Metazoa; phylum Chordata; class Actinopteri; order Gobiiformes; family Gobiidae; genus Knipowitschia; species Knipowitschia caucasica. The sequence goes on from OZ035842.1 coordinate 28,640,294, forward strand.
ACTACAGCCCCTACAGACACTACAGCCCCTACAGCCCCTACAGCCCCTACAGACACTACAGACACTACAGACACTACAGACACTACAGACACTACAGCCCCTACAGACACTACAGACACTACAGACACTACAGCCCCTACAGCCCCTACAGACACTACAGACACTACAGACACTACAGCCCCTACAGACACTACAGACACTACAGACACTACAGCCCCTACAGACACTACAGACACTACAGACACTACAGCCCCTACAGCCCCTACAGACCCTACAGACACTACAGCCCCTACAGCCCCTACAGACCCTACAGCCCCTACAGGCACTACAGACACTACAGACACTACAGACACTACAGACACTACAGCCCCTACAGCCCCTACAGACACTACAGACACTACAGACACTACAGCCCCTACAGCCCCTACAGACACTACAGCCCCTACAGACACTAAACCAAACACACACTAGCTCATACAAGCTTTGTGTGTGTTTGCAGCATTACAACATGTGTGTATTAACGTGTGTGTGTCCGTGTTTGCAGCATTACAACATGTGTGCATTAACGTGTGTGTGTCTGTGTTTGCAGCATTACAACATGTGTGTATTAACGTGTGTGTGTCTGTGTTTGCAGCATTACAACATGTGTGTGTTAACGTGTGTGTGTCTGTGTTTGCAGCATTACAACATGTGTGTGTCTGTGTTTGCAGCATTACAACATGTGTGTGTTAACGTGTGTGTGTCTGTGTTTGCAGCATTACAACATGGTGATGGCCGCCGCAGCCTCGGCCTCGTCGTCTGAGGAGCAGGAGCTGCTGTTGAGCCGTTTCCTGCCGTACACTTCTGCTCAGATGCTGCGGGAGGCGGGGTCCGGCAGCAGCTCTGTGGGCGTCGCCAACGGCAACAGCAGCAGCGGCTCCAGCTCGAGCTTGGTGTCGTCCAGCAGCCTCAGGGAGAGGGACAAAGAGGTGTCGGGGCTGTCGCGCTCCTCTGTGGAAGCAGCCGCTGCCGTCGCCGCCATTTACGGATCAATGTCAGACGTGATCTCTCTGGACTAGGACTGAACAAACTGTGTAAATATGAAGAGGAAGAATACAGATGTACAGAGAGAAAATCTATTTTCAATGGGACTTATGTAAATATACGTAGGACGCTCGCGCTCCTATGAGATTTTGTGGACACTGAAGACTTTTTCACACCTCCCCATGTGGCCCTATAATTATTCTACCTTTTCTACTCAGTTTTTACAGTTATGTTTCACTATTTCATGTCAATGGCATTATTTTATCATAGTCTAATCTGCACAGGGGTTGAAGGAGACGGAACATGCGTAGAATGTGAAGCCATGCGTCGCGGCGGACGCAAGCGATTAATTCTTATAATAATATCATTTGTGACTGATTCAACTTTTCTCGCGGCTCAGTCCTGACTATTAAATTATTGTTTTTCATATTTATGATACGAGTTTTGGGTAGATGCTATGTAACGCATTCCCTCTGCCTTAGACATATTATCCACTAGGTATGCAAAAGATTGTTATTATATTTTATTTCAAAGTGTGTGCATAAAGAAGCAAAACAACCACATGTTCTCTTCCTCAAAGCATTTGGCTGGAGCACCCTCAGTGTGAGACTCTGGAGCTCAGTGCGAGACTCTGGAGCTCAGTGCGAGACTCTGGAGCTCAGTGCGAGACTCTGGAGCTCAGTGCGAGACTCTGGAGCTCAGTGCGAGACTCTGGAGCTCAGTGTGAGACTCTGGAGCTCGTGGATCCAGAGGGAGCTGTAGCAGCTTTGTGCATGTGCAGACTGCATTTGTGATGCTAACGATGCTAACGGTGTCACAGTCGTTTTCCCGCTGCCTCCAAGAGAATAACAGACTTTCTGGACGTCGAACCCAAGCCATGTATTCAACACCACCTTTGCATTATTTCAGTTGTGCTTAAGATTTATTTATTTTCTATATATTTTCAGCATAATGTTTGATTTGTGAATACGCATTGTTGTCAATGTATGTGATTTCTTTTGTAATTATATTATTGATATTTAAAGATGTCTCCGTTACGTACCGTGCCCAGTTTGTTTGTTAGGAGTGAATGTCCAGCTTTCACCACCAGATCTCTGCCCATAAATGTATTGATCATTCATTCAGTGTTTGTATGAATATTAACAAAAGAAGTGTTTGTCAACGGGAAAAAGGGCGAAGGAACTAAACATTTCCTAACATTTTTGAGAAGCCACAACATGTATGAAACATTAGTTCTGTCGAAGTTAATTACGTCATATCTAATGCTTTCTCATTGATACACATTTCATTTCTGGCCATAGCTGCAGGTGTAAGCCAGATCCTGTCAAACCTCTAAAGCTAAACAGGACAGGGCCTGGTTAGTACTGTGATGGGAGACCTCTGGGAACAGCAGGTGCCACAGTGGGGCGGCTGTAAAGTGCCAAACTGTGGTTGTGTCCTTTGGCAAGACACTTCACCCACATTAGAATGTGTGTGTGTGTGTGAATGGTTGGTGGTGGTGGGAGCGGCTGATGGCACAGACTGGTTATAAAAAAAGAGACGTTGAGAATAATAAATATACAAATGTCACACGCACACACACACACACACACACACACACGCGCACACACACACATATAGAAAGGTGTAATGTGATACTGTGTCACATTCCAGGCAAAGCGAGAACATTCAGATGGTCCCTCTGCCCTCCAAATTGTGGAATGCAGATTTAAAACTGCGGTGCCTAACTTTAAACTTATATTTTTTTAAATGATGTAATTAAATCTGTGTAACTCTCTCAAAACAAATCGGTCCCACACATGTTTTCATACACATGTGTTTTTGTGCTGTGTCACTTCTTTAGATCAGCTTTTTCAAAGAAAAGTTAAAAAGACGACCCCCCCTCAGCCAATCAGCTCTCAGCCCTAATCATCAAATAGTGACTCACAGGGCTCTTTATTACAAGATAAGATCAGATAAGATATACTTTATTGATCTCACACAGGAGAAATGTACATGTCACATCTGGCAGGGATAGAATCACTCAAGAAAAAAAAAATGTGCAAATGTTTTATATTAAGATAAAGACATAGCATATTGTGGTCTGATTTGTTCACATTATTTTACTTTTAGTAGACTCTTTCTGTTCAAATTAAATGTATTGTTTATAGGAAAATCATTTATGAAAATACCATCATAAATGTAATGTGAACTGGGTTTTGTGGACAGTCGAACCGGGATTTTAACCATGTTTAATCAGTAGTAAGTTTCCTCAGATACAAATGTGGACCTAAACTTGCTTACGTCCAAATCCAGCAAAAACACCTCCTTCCTTACTTATCCTTATCCTTCCTTTCTTCTCGTTTATATTAACCATTGTGGCAAACATTTAAGCCTAAAAAGCAGCTGTTAATTTGTTATTTTATCTATACCAACGATAAAGCTACCTTGGCTCATAAAAAGTATGTCTTTAAAGAAATAGGAAGTACAAAAAGGGAGGTAATTATGCTGATTTCGGACTCGTCTTTTGTTTTGTTTTTTCCCCCCCGAAGGCTGAGGTTCTGTGTCGCGTCGTGCTTACGTCAGCGCCTCGGCGATGACGTATATAGTGAGCGGCGCCGTTTCAGACTGTAATGGGAGCTGGCGATTTTTTCATTATTTTGATAGTGTAATCTGTGAATGGCGCCGAAACAGGACCCGAAACCTAAATTTCAAGAAGGTAATTTTACAACCTTTTCGAAAAAACGTCCGGAGCGCGCGCCAGGCCGCCCTCCTGTGATCTACCGCCTGCACGAGCGCCTGGTCCGCCATTGATGAAGCCGAGAGCCCCTCAGCTTATTGTCTCTTTGTGCACCAAACCAACGCTTTTGCCCATAGCTTTTATAATCTCCTCTAAAATCCTGCTTCATTTTTATATTTTTAGCCAGTTTCTAGTCCCCGCAGGAAGTTCTCTGTTGTCTGTTGTGTAGTGACAGCTAGCTTCCCTCTCATTTGTTATGCATTATTTACCTATGCATGCTAATCAGGGGCTACACGGGCGACTGGGGAGGAAGACCTGCGTCTCTGAGCGGGTTTTTGTGTTCATTTATGTGGATAATGACGCTGCGATGCTGAGGTTTGCTTTGATCCAGTGAAAATCTTCTCTTTTTAGGTGAAAGAGTGCTGTGTTTTCATGGGCCATTGCTCTACGAAGCTAAGGTAGGCTATTGTCCTCCGTGCGTGATGCGTGACGCTGCCTCAGTCACGCACATGTCTTTATAAGTCACTGCTGTGCGTGGGTGTGCTAAGGTTTAAGCCTCGGGTTCATTCGGAAATTAATGGAAATGGCACGGTGGCTGAGTGGATAGCACTCTCGCCTCTCAGCAAGAAGGTCCTGGGTTCGAATCCCGGTCGGACCAGGGCCTTTCTGAGTGGAGTTTGCATGTTCTCCCCGTGTCTGCGTAGGTTTCCTCCGGGTACTCCGGTTTCCCCTACCACTCAAAATATGTCCAATAGTTGTAGCATGTGCCTCCTGTACTGGCCCCGCTCCCATCTCTGTGTGGAGTGAGAGATAAATGCCCAAAATTAACAATTGTAAACTGCTTTGAGACTCAGATCTGCAGTGAAAAGGCGGTATATAAATAAAAACTTATTTACTTACTACATAAAACATGTAAACATGACGCATACAATAATGTAAAAGCCGTTTTTAGTTATTCAGAATATTCTATTTGTTTTGAAACACTAATCTCTCATTTACATTTGCATATATTTAAATTACTTACTGAAATAAACGTATCTTATTTAGACGTCTTGGTTTTACTATTCACGTTTTTACAACTGTTTAAAATGATTTACACACAGAATTCTCACATTGTTTAAATTTACAACACACCCATCTTTACGTCACATTCATGATTCATGCAAGCCACGTTTATTTGTATAGCGCAGTTCATACACAAGGCAACTCAAAATGCTCAAAGTAGAAGCAATCACACAAGGCATTAAAATCATAAATAATCTCAGTGCATTAAAAATAATAAATATAAAACGAAGTAAAAATGCATTCTCATAATGGTTCATCAAACACTCAGTTCTAAATAGTTTATTAGAGAAGTTTTGGCTCAGATTATTACATGGTTATAAAGTCTTATCTGTGGGTTATTGTTTACAACCATCAATCCAGTCTTTTACTTCCGCTTTATCCATTACCGTGTGTTCAGCTTCCCCCCTCTCCTTTTTGAAGTACTGTCTGTGTTTTACTCTCTCCATTCTTAAAACCTCTGTATGTTCGAGATATACTACAAACCAAACCAAGTCAATTCAAAATGATAATCTCTCTGACGTTTTTAGCCCATTCTTTCTATTTGTTTATTTGACAGAGACGGTGTACATTAATGAACATTACTGCCACAGGGATATTGTTATCCGTTGTCCTTAGACAGATTTAAAATGGCCTAAAAGCAAACGCATACAAACACTTACAAACATAATATCATTAAAAGTTAAACCATAATTTCAGACTGGTTTTGAACAGATTGTGTAATGTTTCTGGTCTCTCTAATGGCTTCTCTCTTTGCAGTGTGTGAAAATCAACGTGAAGGAAAAGCAGATCAAATATTTTATTCATTACAGCGGTTGGAACAAAAAGTAGGCACAGTTTCACACATATATATCACTTGGCTAAGATTTTACTGTCTGTAGTTTTTCACCGGTTTTGTCTGTCGCTGCAGCTGGGACGAATGGGTTCCTGAAAGCCGTGTTCTGAAGTATGTGGACAGTAACCTGCAAAAACAAAAAGAGCTTCAGAGGGCTAATCAGTGAGTATGCTAGCAGCTAACTCAGAAACCAGGGACACGCTGCTTCAACACTTCCTTGTTTCTTCTTCTTCTTCTGCAGAGACCATTATGTAGAAGGAAGAATGAGGGGAGCTGCACCAAATAAGAAAATCCCTGCCCCACCGCAGAAAAATGAAGTGTGAGTTTTAAATGTTTTGTACGTGTTGGATATAGATCTGTCTCTTCTGTTTTATAACAACTTTAATGTTTACTTTGTAGGAAAACCAAAAAGAACAAACAGAAAAGTAAGTGTTTTACTCTCGTCTCAGCAAAGGACACAGATCTCTGTCGTACAAAGTCCTGCTTAGCTTCAGAGGTCTGACAGATCTGGCTTTCACCTGCAGGTGGCGCCACATCCTGGTAAAAACCTTGCATAGAAACCTGTTTGATGATAATTCACACATTTTCTCTCAAATATACAAATAAATCACATTTATTTTGAACAATTTTTCTGGATAGGTTTGTGAGCATCAACTTTTATTTGTATAGGGCCTTTCCTACACAAGGCAACTCAAAGCGCCTCACAACCCACATCATATCAAGCCAATCATAAACATTAAAATCAACATTTACATATAAAAAAAACGAAAAAAACAATTTAAAACAGAGTAAAATCACAAGTTATTAAAATCCTTAAAACATTAAAAACAGACGGGATTAAAAGAATAAATAGCCACAACAGACCCATAGATCCCGTCTCTGTGGCTTCGTGCTCCTTTGAAAGCGAAGAATAAATAATATTAACGTGTGTTTGTTCAGCGCCAGGAGCCGGAGAAGGAACCAGCTCCGGAGGCGACGCCACTCACCCGCCACGAAAGAAGAGGGCGCGCGTCGACCCCACCGTGGAGAGCGTGCGTCACTTTTTAAACTCTACATTAGACCTGATGCAGCCAGAGTCACACTGTAGCAGCTTTAAGATAGACTTTATAGATCTCACACTGGAGATATTTACATAGAATCACTCAGATTTTTGCAAAAGACAATAAATTGGCAATAAATGAAAAAGTGGCAATAGCAGTGCAAGTAATTTTCAGTCCTAGTGCTGTAGTGACTTATCGTACAGTCTGACAGCGGTGGTTATAAAGTCCCACCAGAAAAGAGGAGGTTGTAGCAGAAAATGTTGCCTCTTGATTCCATAAACTGCTTTGATTCATTCATAACATGTTCTAAACTTTTATACATGGTAAGTATTTATTTCATAACAGAAAACAAGATACAGAAGTATCTAGTATAGTAGTAAGTTTGTTTTTCCCCAAATAAGTCATATTTTGTGAACAGGTCAGACCGCATTAGAAAACATGTTATATATATTTTGTATAGAGATCCCTGTGAGAGCTGATTGGCTGAGAGCTGATTGGCTGAGGGCTGATTGGCTGAGAGATGATTGGCTGTGTGCTGATTGGCTGAGAGCTGATTGGCTGAGTGCTGATTGGCTGAGTGCTGATTGGCTGAGTGCTGATTGGCTGAGAGATGATTGGCTGAGAGCTGATTGGCTGAGAGCTGATTGGCTGTGAGCTGATTGGCTGTGTGCTGATTGGCTGAGAGCTGATTGGCTGATACAGGGTTGTCCTCACTGTGTCACTTTTCTGTCTGAAAAAGCCGATCTAAGGCAGTGACCGAGGCCCAAGGTTCAAAGTGACATTATTTGTACCTGTGAGTAGATTATTGCAGTTAGAACGATAAACCTGGAATCTACACAAAAAATATCATAAAACCACATGATCTATGAACACACAAACAATAAAACCACAACAGATAAGAAAATAAGGAAAAGGACGCACGACAACAGTGATAGCAGCAACTCTCTGGTTTATTATATAGTTAAACATATAGTGTGAAAGTTAGGTGCCTTAGCTTTAAATTTAACCCTGTTTTTCTGCTTAAAGTGAACGACAGATGTTTTTACAGGAGGAGACTTTTATAAACCGCGTTGAGGTAAAAGTGAAGATTCCAGAAGAACTGAAGCCGTGGCTCGTGGACGACTGGGACCTGATCACTCGCCAGAAACAGGTCAATAATGAAATAATAAAATACTCAGAGTTTATTAATAATCAATAATTAAATAAAGAAGAGGAAGTTAAAACGGTCTCAGATGCAGTCAAAGTCACATTTTATGCTTTTACTGGATTTTTCTGATGTCGTGTGAGACGTGGATAACACACAGCTATAGAAATGTTTATTTATTTATTTTTTGTTCATCCATTTTCTTCCGCTTCATCCGTTGCCTGGTGGCGGGGGCAGCAGTCCGAGCAGAGATGCCAAGACTTCCCTGGCCACACATATTTATTATTATTATTTTAGATTAGAATACAAAATCTAGGATCAACTATGAGCCTCCTGATTGGACGAACACGGTCTAGGACAGTGGTGGGCAAATCCCGGCCCGTGGGCCAGATGCGGCCCTTTGGATGCTTCTATCAGGCCCCTGAGCCCTCCTCAATTTCTATAGATTAAGATTAAGATCAAGAGAGATTAGGATTAAGAACCTTTGTTCATCCCACAGTGGGGTAATTTCAGTTTAAACATCATACAATCCCCCTCTGTGCTGTGTGCAGAACTATTTTTTCATATAAACCATATATTTCTGTTTTAAAATTAAGCCTGAGAAAACATTGAAATATCAGACGGCTGTCGGGATCTGGACCTAATTTCCAATGTGGCCCTCAGAAGGAACAGTTTGCTCATGTCTGGTCTAGGATCAACTATGAGCCTCCTGATTGGACGAACACAGTCTGTGATCAACTATGAGCCTCCTGATTGGACGAACACAGTCTATGATCAACTATGAGCCTCCTGATTGGACGAACACAGTCTAGGACCAACTATGAGCCTCCTGATTGGACGAACACGGTCTAGGATCAACCATTAACCTATATTTTTAGTGTCTGTATTTTTTTTTGCTTTGTTATAACTATTGTTTTATACTTTATTTTTATTATTATTGGCACAAACGGGAAAAAGGAAACAGAAAGTAAATGTTGTCTTGTGTCTGTTTTGTGTAACATGAAAGAAACTGAAGACGTCTGTTCTTTTCTTTCAGCTTTTTCATCTTCCAGCGAAAAAAAATGTGGACGCTGTTCTAGAAGATTATGCAAACTACAAGAAGTCGAGAGGAAACACCGACAGCAAGTACTGAGACCAGAGGGAGACCAGAGGGAGACCAGAGGGAGACCAGAGGGAGACCAGAGGGAGACCAGAGGGCGACCAGAGGGAGACCAGAGGGAGACCAGAGGGAGACCAGAGGGAGACCAGAGGGAGACCAGAGAGGGAGACCAGAGAGGGAAACCAGAGAGAGAAACCAGAGAGGGAGACCAGAGAGGGAGACCAGAGAGGGAGACCAGAGAGGGAGACCAGAGAGGGAGACCAGAGAGGGAGACCAGAGAGGGAGACCAGAGAGGGAGACCAGAGAGGGAGACCCCAGAGGGAGTGAGACCAGAGAGAGTTGTGTTGCTAAATCCTCTGTGTGTGTGTGTGTTGCTAAATCCTCTGTGGTTGTGTGTCTCAGGGAGTTTGCGGTGAACGAGGTGGTGGCTGGGATCCGTGAATACTTTAACGTGATGTTGGGGACGCAGCTGTTGTATAAGTTCGAGCGGCCGCAGTACGCAGACGTTTTGGCGAATCACCCGGACACCGCCATGTCGCAGATCTACGGAGCACCGCACCTACTCAGACTCTTCGGTAACGCCTCCTGATTGGACCAACACATTCTAGAATCTACTGTGAGCCTCCTGATTGGACCAACACAATCTAGAATCTACTATGAGCCTCCTGATTGGACCAACACATTCTAGAATCTACTGTGAGCCTCCTGATTGGACCAACACATTCTAGAATATGCTATGAGCCTCCTGATTGGACCAACACATTCTAGAATCTACTGTGAGCCTCCTGATTGGACCAACACATTCTAGAATTTACTTTTAGATTCTGAAATTCTGGATTAATAAAGATCAAGAGATTATTTTAGTGTCAAAGCAGTAAAAGCCTTTTGTTTTCAAACCATAATTCATTAAATAAATGCAACTTGCTTCAGATGGAGTGACGTGTTCCGGCCAGCAGGGGGCACTGGACAGTCACAGTTTACTCCATCCATCCATTTTAACGCTGGTGTTTATACGATCTTGAAAGATATAAAGTTGCCACATTGTTTAGAATGAGTCTGGTCTGTGTGTGGAGGGGCCGATGGCACAGAATGGTTGCCTCGCTTCTGTCAGTGTGCCCCAGGGCAGATGTGGCTACAGTAGTAGTTTATCACCACATGACTTTGAGAGTTAAAAAAGCGCTCTATAAATCCATTGCATTATTATTGTTAAAATATGCTAGTATGATTTTTATATTATTCAAAAACATCTTCGAGTTTTTACCCCTGTTACACTGTTCTTTCATTATACTGTTGTGTTTGTGGCAGTGAGGATCGGGGCCATGCTAGCTTACACGCCGCTGGACGAGAAGAGCCTGGCGCTGCTGCTCAGTTACCTCCAGGACTTTCTCAAGTCAGTTCTTTGGTCTCTCTCTCTCTCTCTGTTTCTCTCTCTGTCTCTGTCTCCCTCTCTTTCTCGCTCTCTCTGTCTCCCTCTCTTTCTCGCTCTCTCTGTCTCCCTCTCTATCTCTCTCCCTCTCGGTCTCGTCCTGATCGTCCTGTGTGTTTCAGATATTTGGTGAAGAACTCAGCTTCACTCTTTAATGCCAGTGACTACGAGGTGGCGCCCCCTGAGTACCACCGCAAGGCTGTGTGAGACCAGGAGAGACCTCCGGGACCTCGTGTGAGAGACCTCGTGTGAGAGACCTCGTGTGAGAGACCTCGTGTGAGAGACCTCGTGTGAGAGACCTCGTGTGAGAGACCTCGTGTGAGAGACCTCGTGTGAGAGACCTCGTGTGGGTTCTCTCTCGACACATTGGATCATGGAGGAATCGTTAAAAAACCACACTTTCTTTGACTAATATCATTTTCTTTCATGTGGAAAGCAGTTGGATTTGCACTTTCTGTGTGATGTTTTTTGAGTACCACTTTTTAGTTACAATTGTTTTGACCAACGTTTCGACTAAATTGACCCATGTTCATCAACATTTTCTAGTAAAAGTATTTTTTTTCTCAATTGTCTGTTTTTCATTTGTTTTTTTGACTAAGAAATGTCAGTGTTGCATCACAAGATACAGAGCAGTAGGAACGAGGAGCACACAGCGAGAGAAATGAATATGAAGTCAAGTCCTCATTCATCTCTGATCTGTTAAATCCTTCTTTAACTTAACAGTCGTTCAGAGATATTTGAATTTCTAAATTACTTTTCCAGTCTCTAAATCTTGTTATTGTTTTCATTTCGATGTCCCGCCCTCCACCGTTTCACTAATCAGAAAGTCTGTGATCCTGGCGCCAGAACTCACCGCGTGGAGCTAATCTCACTGGTAAAGTACCATGTGGCGCTAATCTCACTGGTAAAGTACCATGTGGCGCAGAACTAAAAAAGGATTTCTATCTGGGCCTTAGAAAGATGGAGACAATTGAAGGAGGATAAGAACTGAAGCATTGATGTTTTATAATTACTTGTAATAAATGAAAATGGACTTTCTGTATCTAAACTATATTGTCCATTACGGTCTAGCAACTATGTTCACGCAACGAATACTTAGCATGCTAGCCCAGTCAATGGGAGCTAACATGCTAACGTTAGCTTTATGTGAACTAGTAATTGAACTGAAAGGACAACATACTTTTTCAACATTTGTAGATGTGGGTTTGTGTCAGTGCCTGGTTCACAATATGTTGATACGTTTAAGAAACATGTTCCAACATCAGCACAGTCCTGGCCTGGCCTTATCCATCAATCAACTTTTATTTGTAGAGCGCCTTTCCTCCACACGGCAACACAAGGCGCCTCACAACAATCACATCATGCATAAATCCTAGACATTAAAATCCACATAAACATTAAAAATACAAATCACACATGGGATTAAAATCATAAATTGCCATAGTGCACCTAAAAATAAAATCATTCAGTTGTATGCACAGCTAAACAGAACCGAGACTTAAAGATTGCAACAGAAGTCGCCTGTCTCACATTTTAAGGAAGACTGTTCCAAATCATAGCCGCACAAATCTGAAAAGCTACCTCCCCATGTGTAGAGTTTTCCAGCTTTAAGACAAACTTAAATGAACCACAAAAGATATGAAATATAAAGTATCTGTTCAAAGATCGTGGAGCACAGATGTGAACACGACACATGTCTCTGTTTGACACTTTCATTCATTCATGTATTCATATTTACTCAGCAGTAGGACGTGTATAACTGAACACGGACTGTATTTATTCATACGTTTTGGTCCAAACCGCACATTTCTGCAGAATATAAACACTTGAAAAGTCCATCTGGAAGTGGGTGGGTGGGTGTGTGTGTGGGGGGGGGGGAGGTTGTCTGTCTGTCTGTGTGTGTGTGTTTGTTTTTGTGTGCGTGTGTGTGTGTGTGTGTGTGTGTGTGTGCCGTGGTCACTGATCCTGCCGCTTCAGAGAGGCCGCTCTGCTCAAAGAATCCACCAAATGTAAACAGAAGAGGACTGGAGGCCATATGTGTGTGTCTGTGTGTGTGTGTGTGTGTGTGTGCGTGTGTGTCTGTGTGTGTGTGTGTGTGTGTGTGTGTGTGTGTGTCTGTGTGTGTCTGTGTGTGTCTGTGTGTGTGTGTGTGTGTCTGTGTGTGTGTGTGCGTCTGTGTGTGCGTGTGTGTCTGTGTGTGTGTGTGTTCTGTGTGCGTGTGTGTCTGTGTGTGTGTGTCTGTGTGTGTGTCTGTGTTTGTGCGTGTGTGTCTGTGTGTGTGTCTGTGTTTGTGCGTGTGTGTCTGTGTGTGTGTGTGTCTGTGTGTGCGCCTGTTAAAATAGCGCCTTGATCATAGAGAAATGCATTTTAAATGACTGTAATTAATACCAGCGGCTACAGTCATAGAAAAATAAGCAGAGCTGGGTGTAATTCTGCCAGGCCACCGGCAGAGGGCAGCAGTCACCATGGGAAAACTGCACAAGAACATTGAGGACCAGTGAGAAAGTATGTAGGGAATCTCAGTGCATGAGTTAAAACACGTTACACCTTATTAGTTCTTCAATTCAATGTATTTGTACATTTCCCTAAATCTCTGTGTTTGACCAATTCTTTAGAGATATTAAACCAATCTGCTGCTAAACACTTACTATGACCATGGATTAGCAGTGCTTCTATTTCAGACTCTAATGTGACTTAAACTAGATGAGATAAAAACTTCAGAGTCATATTTTCATTAAACCTGGATGTTTTCTTTGGCTCCAAACCCTGTTATTGTTACATCATGAAAGACTTGATCTGAGTCCAGTTTTCAAACCCAGACATAACAGAACCGTCTGAACATAATCCTGATTCAGAGTCGCCAGAGAACTCCAGGACTGAAGCTGTAGACCCAGGACTGAGGCTGTAGACCCAAGACTGAGGCTGTAGATCCAGGACTGAGGCTGTAGACCCAGGACTGAAGCTGTAGACCCAGGACTGAGGCTGTAGATCCAGGACTGAGGCTGTAGACCCAGGACTGAGGCTGTAGATCCAGGACTGAGGCTGTAGACCCAGGACTGAAGCTGTAGACCCAGGTCTGAGGCTGTAGACCCAGGACTGAGGCTGTAAACCCAAGACTGAGGCTGTAGATCCAGGACTGAGGCTGTAGACCCAGGACTGAGGCTGTAGACCCAGGACTGAGGCTGTAGACCCAGGACTGAGGCTGTAGACCCAGGAAAAGATGTATTTGTTTGGAGCATTGACCCCGGCAGTGACACTTGCAGAGTGGAGATCATTTGCCGCTGAAGATGCTCTCCTGCTGCCTCCTGCTGCCTCCTGCTGCCTCCTGCTGCCTCCTGCTGCTGCTGCCTCCTGCTGCCTCCTGCTGTCTCCTGCTGCCTCCTGCTGCCTCCTGCTGCCTCCTGCTGCCTCCTGCTGCCTCCTGCTGCCTCCTGCTGTCTCCTGCTGCCTCCTGCTGCCTCCTGCTGCCTCCTGCTGCCTCCTGCTGCCTCCTGCTGTCTCCTGCTGTCTCCTGCTGCCTCCTGCTGCCTCCTGCTGCCTCCTGCTGTCTCCTGCTGCTGCTGCCTCCTGCTGCCTCCTGCTGTCTCCTGCTGCCTCCTGCTGCCTCCTGCTGCCTCCTGCTGCCTCCTGCTGCCTCCTGCTGCCTCCTGCTGCCTCCTGCTGTCTCCTGCTGCCTCCTGCTGCCTCCTGCTGTCTCCTGCTGCCTCCTGCTGTCTCCTAATGACACCTTGAGTCTAATTATACCTGTCTCCTGCTGCAGACGTATCATCATCATCCTGCTCCTGGTTTAACACTCACTTATTTGTCAACTCAGTCTTAATAAAACAGAGACACACACACACTCTCACACACACACACACACAGGCACACTCTTACACACACACACACAGGCACACTCTTACACACACACACACACAGGCACACTCTTACACACACACACACAGGCACACTCTCACACACACACACACACACACACACACACACACACACGCATACACACTCTCACACACACACTCTTACACACACACACACACACACAGGCACACTCTTACCCACACACAGGCACACACTCTTACACACACACACACACACACACACAGGCACACTCTTACACACACACACACACACACAGGCACACACTCTTACACACACACACATAGAGACACACACACACACACACACACACACTCTGCTGTCATTGGGAGTGAGATAAACAGTAATGTAGCCAAAGGTGAGTGACGTTTTTATCCGAGCTCAGGATGAAGTGAGTGTGGAGGACTTTGGCAGGAGGCCACTTACGGCGCTCTCCCGAGTCCCTCCCGAGTCTCTCCGAGGGCCCTCCCGAGTCTCTCCGAGGGCCCTCCCGAGTCCCTCCGAGGGCCCTCACCGCCGCCAGAGTCACAGCAAACCACAATTACACAAATTAAAGAGGCTAAACGGCGCTAATCACTGCAGCACCTCTGAGCTCATCAAGAGCTGCTGCTAATGCTTTTTCTCTCACTTCACTTTAATTATCTACAGCCGCAGCCACAGCTACAGCCACAGCTACTGCTACAGCTACTGCTACAGCTACTGCTACAGCCACAGCTACTGCTACAGCTACTGCTACAGCTACTGCTACAGCTACTGCTACAGCCACAGCCACAGATACTGCTACAGCTACTGCTACAGCCACAGATACAGCCACAGCTACAGCCACAGCTACAGCCACAGCCACAGATATAGCCACAGCTACAGCCACAGCTACTGCTACAGCCACAGCTACAGCCACAGCTACTGCTACAGCCACAGCCACAGATACAGCCACAGCTACAGCCACAGCCACAGATATAGCCACAGCTACAGCCACAGCCACAGATATAGCCACAGCTACAGCCACAGCTACTGCTACAGCCACAGCTACAGCCACAGCTACTGCTACAGCCACAGCCACAGATACAGCCACAGCTACAGCCACAGCCACAGCTACTGCTACAGCTACTGCTACAGCCACAGCTACTGCTACAGCCGCAGCCACAGCTACAGCCACAGCTACTGCTACAGCTACTGCTACAGCCACAGCCACAGCTACTGCTACAGCCACAGCTACAGCCACAGCTACTGCTACAGCCACAGCTACTGCTACAGCCACAGCTACAGCCACAGCCACTGCTACAGCCACAGCTACAGCTACAACCACAGCTACTGCTACAGCCACAGCTACTGCTACAGCCGCAGCTACTGCTACAGCCACAGCTACAGCCACAGCTACAGCCACAGCTACAGCTACAGCCACTGCTACAGCCACTGCTACAGCCACTGCTACAGCCACAGCCACAGCTACTGCTAGAGCCACAGCTACAGCCACAGCTACTGCCACAGCCACAGCTACTGCTACAGCCGCAGCCACAGCTACAGCCACAGCTACAGCCGCAGCTACAGCCACAGCTACAGCTACAGCCACAGCTCTAGCCACAGCCACAGCTACAGCTACAGCCACAGCTACAGCCACAGCCGCAGCTACTGCTACAGCCACAGCTACTGCCACAGCCACAGCTACTGCTACAGCCACAGCTACTGCCACAGCCACAGCTACTGCTACAGCCACAGCTACAGCCACTGCTACTGCTACAGCTACAGCTACAGCTACAGCTACTGCTACAGCCACAGCTACTGCTACAGCCACAGCTACTGCTACAGCCACAGCTACAGCCACTGCTACTGCTACAGCCACAGCTACTGCTACAGCCACAGCTACAGCCACTGCTACTGCTACTGCTACAGCCACAGCTGCTGCTACAGCTACTGCTACAGCCACAGCTACTGCTACAGCCACAGCTACAGCCACTGCTACTGCCACAGCTACTGCTACAGCCACAGCTACTCCTACAGCCACAGCTACTGCTACAGCCACAGCTACTGCTACAGCCACAGCTACAGCCACTGCTACAGCCACAGCTACTGCTACAGCCACAGCTACAGCCACTGCTACAGCCACAGCTACAGCCACAGCTACTGCTACAGCCACAGCTACTGCTACAGCCACAGCTACAGCCACTGCTACTGCTACAGCCACAGCTACTGATACAGCCACAGCTACTGCTACAGCCACAGCTACTGCCACAGCTACTGCTACAGCTACTGCTACAGCTACAGCCACTGCTACAGCCACAGCTACTGCTACAGCCACTGCTACTGCTACAGCTACTGCTACAGCCACTGCTACAGCTACTGCTACAGCCACAGCTACTGCTACAGCCACAGCTACTGCTACAGCCACAGCTACAGCCACAGCTACTGCTACAGCCACAGCTACTGTTACAGCCACTGCTACTGCTACAGCCACAGCTACTGCTACAGCCACTGCTACAGCCACAGCAACTGCTACAGCTACAGCCACAGCTACAGTCACAGCCACAGCTACAGTCACAGCCACAGCTACAGCCACAGCCACAGCCACTGCTACAGCTACAGCCACAGCTACAGCCACAGCTACTGCTACAGCCGCAGCTACAGCCACAGCTACAGCTACAGCCACAGCTCTAGCCACAGCCACAGCTACAGCCACAGCTACAGCCACAGCCACAGCTACAGCCACAGCCACAGCTACAGCCACTGCTACAGCCACAGCTACTGCTACAGCCACAGCTACAGCCACTGCTACTGCCACAGCTACTGCTACAGCCACAGCTACTGCTACAGCCACAGCTACTGCCACAGCCACAGCTACTGCTACAGCCACAGCTACTGCCACAGCCACAGCTACTGCTACAGCCACAGCTACTGCCACAGCCACAGCTACTGCTACAGCCACAGCTACTGCCACAGCCACAGCTACTGCTACTGCCACAGCTACTGCTACAGCCACAGCTACTGCTACAGCCACAGCTACAGCCACTGCTACTGCTACAGCCACAGCTACTGCTACAGCCACAGCCACAGCTACTGCTACAGCCACAGCTGCTGCTACAGCCACAGCTACTGCTACAGCCACAGCTACTGCTACAGCCACAGCTGCTGCTACAGCCACAGCTACTGCTACAGCCACAGCTACTGCTACAGCCACAGCTGCTGCTACAGCCACAGCTACTGCTACAGCCACAGCTACTGCTACAGCCACAGCTACTGCTACAGCCACAGCTACTGCTACAGCCACAGCTGCTGCTACAGCCACAGCTACTGCTACAGCCACAGCTACTGCCACAGCCACAGCTACTGCTACAGCCACAGCTACAGCCACTGCTACTGCTACAGCCACAGCTACTGCTACAGCCACAGCCACAGCTACTGCTACAGCCACAGCTGCTGCTACAGCCACAGCTACTGCTACAGCCACAGCTACTGCTACAGCCACAGCTACTGCTACAGCTACTGCTACAGCCACAGCTACAGCCACTGCTACTGCTACAGCCACAGCTACTGATACAGCCGCAGCTACTGCTACAGCCACTGCTACAGCTACAGCTACTGCTACAGCCACAGCTACTGCTACAGCCACAGCTACTGCTACAGCCACAGCTACTGCTACAGCCACAGCTACTGCTACAGCCACTGCTACAGCTACAGCTACTGCTACAGCCACAGCTACTGCTACAGCCACAGCTACTGCTACAGCCACAGCTACAGCCACAGCTACTGCTACAGCCACAGCTACTGCTACAGCCACAGCTACAGCTACTGCTACAGCCACAGCTACAGTCACAGCCACAGCTACAGCCACTGCTGCAGCCACAGCTACAGCCACAGCCACTGCTACAGCCACAGCTACAGCCACAGCTACTGCCACAGCTACTGCTACAGCCGCAGCTACTGCTACAGCCACAGCTACTCCTACAGCCACAGCTACTGCTACAGCTACAGCCACAGCTACTGCTACAGCCACAGCTACTGCTACAGCCACAGCTACTGCTACAGCCACAGCTACTGCCACAGCCACAGCTACTGCTACAGCCACAGCTACTGCCACAGCCACAGCTACTGCTACAGCCACAGCTACTGCCACAGCCACAGCTACTGCTACAGCCACAGCTACTGCCACAGCCACAGCTACTGCTACAGCCACAGCTACAGCCACTGCTACTGCTACAGCCACAGCTACTGCTACAGCCACAGCCACAGCTACTGCTACAGCCACAGCCACAGCTGCTGCTACAGCCACAGCTACTGCTACAGCCACAGCTACTGCTACAGCCACAGCTACTGCTACAGCTACTGCTACAGCCACAGCTACAGCCACTGCTACTGCTACAGCCACAGCTACTGATACAGCCGCAGCTACTGCTACAGCCACTGCTACAGCTACAGCTACTGCTACAGCCACAGCTACTGCTACAGCCACAGCTACTGCTACAGCCACAGCTACAGCCACAGCTACTGCTACAGCCACAGCTACTGCTACAGCCACAGCTACAGCCACTGCTGCAGCCACAGCTACAGCCACAGCCACAGCCACTGCTACAGCTACAGCCACAGCTACAGCCACAGCTACTGCCACAGCTACTGCTACAGCCGCAGCTACTGCTACAGCCACAGCTACTCCTACAGCCACAGCTACTGCTACAGCTACAGCCACAGCTACTGCTACAGCCACAGCTACTGCTACAGCCACATCTACTGCTACAGCCACAGCTACAGCCACTGCTACTGCTACAGCCACAGCTACTGATACAGCCGCAGCTACAGCCACTGCTACTGCTACAGCCACAGCTACTGCTACAGCTACTGCTACAGCTACAGCCGCAGCTACAGCCGCAGCTACTGCTACAGCCACAGCTACAGCCACAGCTACAGCTACAGTCACAGCCACAGCTACAGCCACAGCCACTGCTACAGCTACAGCTACAGCCACAGCTACAGCACTGCCACAGCTACTGCTATAGCCAATGCTACTGCTATAGCCACAGCTACTGCCACAGCCACAGCTACTGCTACAGCTACTGCTACAGCCACAGCCACAGCTACAGCCACAGCTACAGCTACAGTCACAGCCACAGCTACAGCCACAGCCACTGCTACAGCACGGCCACAGCTACAGCCACAGCTACAGCACGGCCACAGCTACAGCCACAGCTACAGCCACAGCTACAGCCACAGCTACAGCCACAGCTACAGCCACAGCTACAGCCACAGCTACAGCACGGCCACAGCTACAGCTACAGCTACAGCACGGCCACAGCTACTGCCACAGCTACAGCCACAGCTACAGCCACAGCTACAGCCACTGCTACAGCCACAGCTACAGCCACAGCTACAGCCACAGCTACAGCCACAGCTACAGCCACTGCTGCAGCCACAGCTACAGCTACAGCTACAGCCACTGCTACAGCCACAGCTACAGCCACTGCTACAGCCACAGCTACAGCCACAGCTACAGCCACAGCTACAGCCACAGCTACTGCTGTGGCCACGTCCAACTGAACATGGAGTTTATTATTGAGCTTAATTTAACCAGAAAAGTCCCACAGAGAGAGAGAAGCTTTGCTCATGTATTTATGGGAAACTGGAGAACCACAGGGAGAACATGCAAACTCCTCAGAGGCCCCGTCTGGAGATGGAATCCAAACCAGGACCTTCTTGCTGAGAAGCGAGAGAGGGCTAACCACTCACCGTGCTAGCTTCTTTATTATGCTAAAGCTAGAGATGTTGTATTTCCCTATAGTTTTTGTTTTAGTCACTCCTCATTACTACTGCTCTGTAACCGTTAGAGCAACACTGACATTTCCCCGCAGTGGCACGTATAAAGGATCTCTTCTTCATCATCTTCCTCTTCATCACCCTCCATGTTGTCTCCATATTCTGCATATATAGAGAGAAGGCACGGGAAGAGAGCGGAGCCTTGATTTTTCTGCCTCTGGATTTCCCCACTGAGCCCTGACTCCTCATTATCCTGTTAACTATACATTTATCTGACAGAGAAGACAGTGCTCCCGCTTCAGCATCATTACAGCAGCAGCAGCAGCAGCAGCAGCAGCAGCAGCAGACTCTCTTAAGCGCCTGTGATCGCCCTGACAGGATTCTTAATCAGGAACCAGAGCCGCCTCAGCCCCGGTGCTCCTGGCTCTGGCTGCTTCTGAGGCTCGCACCATCACAGAGAAACCCAGGGTCAGGAGGTCCGCCGCTAATTGGTTCTACAGGGTTTTGAATAACAATCAGAGCTGCCCAATTACCAGGCTGCAGAGCTGAGAGCGAAGGGGGGAGGGGAGGGTGATGGAGGGGGGAGGAAGGAAGTTCTGTCTGCTTCTGGTAATGAGATCAGTGTATAGTATTTTGTATTTGCCACTCGTTCAAAGGCGAGAGTGCGTTTTATACAGATTTTTTTCTCTTCTGCATGAACTGCTGTCTGTTCTCCTCCTCCATTATTAATGAAGCTGAAGGGTGAATGAATTAACGAGGTTTGCAGCCGCATTCTCGCTCCTTCAGTTGCTCACTACAAATAAAATAGGCCACTGTAGACATGAGGCAGAGAGACCGCGGTGGGAAGACAACAGCACATCGTTTTTGCTTTTCTTTACTGTTACGGAAACGTCGTTTAAATAGAGATTGAGAAAGTGAGTTTGGACGGTAGATGGGGAGGAGGAGGGTTGTGGCACAAGCTGAATGCTGGGAGAAGACGTTTGCATGCACCCAGCAGAAGCACCTGTTTGTAGGATGGAGGATTCTAGTCTTGCAGCTAAATAACATACTGTATAATAATGTAAAATACAGTTTAAATGTTGGTTTTGTTTGTATAAAGTTCCTCCTGATTGTATGCATTGGTTAAACCCACATTTAAAGCTGGGGTACATAACTTCTCAGGCTGGTTTGGTTTGATTCTGTCTGAAACTCTGGGTTTGTGTCTGAACATCTGTATCCTCTGTAGCAGTAGCATCTATAGCATCTGTAGCAGTAGCATCTATAGCATCTGTATCCTCTGTAGCAGTAGCATCTATAGATCAGATTCAGATTCATTTATTTGCCATTTGCAGTAAAACCACATTGGAAAAACTGTGCAAGACTACCCCAGTGTGCACCAGACGACACACACCAGAGCTCTTGCCACGGCGCCATCTTTACGGCGCCATGCCGTAAGCATCTGTAGCAGTAGCATCTATAGCATCTGTAGCAGTAGCATCTGTAGCAGTAGCATCTGTAGCAGTAGCATCTATAGCATCTGTAGCAGTAGCATCTGTGGCAGTAGCCTCTGTAGCAGTAGCATCTATAGCATCTGTAGCAGTAGCATCTGTAGCATCTGTGGCAGTAGCCTCTGTAGCTGTAGCATCTATAGCATCTGTAGCAGTAGCATCTATAGCATCTGTAGCAGTAGCATCTATAGTATCTGTAGCAGTAGCCTCTATAGCATCTGTAGCAGTAGCCTCTGTAGCAGTAGCCTCTGTAGCAGTAGCCTCTGTAGCAGTAGCCTCTGTAGCAGTAGCATCTGTAGCAGTAGCCTCTGTAGCAGTAGCATCTGTAGCAGTAGCCTCTATAGCATCTGTAGCAGTAGCATCTGTAGCAGTAGCATCTGTAGCAGTAGCCTCTGTAGCCTCTGGGTCTTTTGTTTCATCATGTTTTGTTTGTTTTTCCTTCATTTCACAAAGAAAACATCAAAAAAATTCACCTTTAACTTCACTTTTTGATGCTTTCTTTGTGAAGTGAAGCTCGATCCTTTGTATTTGCCTGAATTATTCACATGTGAATAATCTCTGTCTCTATCTCACTGAGGAGCACAGGGACTGGCCTCCTGCTGGGACTCTGAGGAGCACAGGGACTGGCCTCCTGCTGGGACTCTGAGGAGCACAGGGACTGGCCTCCTGCTGGGACTCTGAGGAGCACAGGGACTGGCCTCCTGCTGGGACTCTGAGGAGCACAGGGACTGGCCTCCTGCTGGGACTCTGAGGAGCACAGGGACTGGCCTCCTGCTGGGACTCTGAGGAGCACAGGGACTGGCCTCCTGCTGGGACTCTGAGGAGCACAGGGACTGGCCTCCTGCTGGGACTCTGAGGAGCACAGGGACTGGCCTCCTGCTGGTCCCAGAGTCAGGATTAAACATTTTTGAGCCTTTTGTATGTGCCATTCAAATAAACTTGCCTTCAGTATTCTGTATATACAGTATTAGCGTAACACTGTTTACAGAAAGAAAACATGTATCATCATCGTCAATATTATTATTATTATTATTATTATTATTATTATTATTATTATTATTGTTATTATTGGGAACTGGCAAAAAGGGTGTTATGAGCTCTCTCCAAGATGGCCGCCGCTCGCCACATTCCCTCACTGCACCTCTCTCCAACCTCACCAGCAGCAGCCAAAACCACAGATTAATATTTCAAAACGTGCTTCCCGCTCTCTCCCCCTCTCCTCCCACCCTCACCCTCTCCTCCCACCCTCCCCCACTTCACTCCCCGCTCTCTCCAAAGTGTGATATTCCTCCATAAGTCATGTCCTTCTGCTCCACTGCTCCCTTCGTCCAATCACAGCGAGCGATGGTGGAAGGTCCCGGCTGGAGGGGGCCTCGGGCTTCCACATCGATTTTTAATAAGCACCGAGGGGAATATGTGTTTTTTTCCTCTCTTCTCTTTCAGGTACAAGGCTCTACATCACTGTCAAACAAAGCTAGTATTTCCCATCATGCTTTGCTGCAGCTCACACCTGCTCGGCCCTAATTGAACCGATGATTTCACGTTTTGTCATGTTTGGTGTTCTGACACGGCGAGACGTTAGCGTTAGCTTCTACCACAGATTTCATTGTCTTTGCTGAATAATTCATGGCTGCGTGTCGTGTCCTTAGATCGCACCAGTTTTTCTCTTTAACCGACAGGAAGCGGCGGCGGCGACAGAAGAAGAAGAAGAAGAGACTTGAAAGAATGTGTTGTGTTATTGTTGGACGTGAGAAATGATAAAGGCTCTGTTTACTTTGTCGTGTTGGAGAATGTTATGGATTATTCTAAGTAGAAAACATGATGAAACTAGGACTGGTTAAAAAATAATGCTTTTCGGATGTAACTCCCAGTGCTACCACCAGAGGGAGGGAATTCATTTTTTGTTTTTATTTAACAATTTTGAAATCTTACCCACATTAGGAAACTGTCAAAATTAATTTATGGACAATTAAGTTGTAAAAGACAGAAAAGTGCTCTGGCTGTGATGTCATAGTGATGCAACATACTATCACAGGACAGGAGCTTATAGAAGGAAGGGGCGGAGCTACATATTTGTGTCAGAAGTTAATGATATGGATAGATCTAAAAACAACTCCAGGTCTGTTTTTGAAGAGGGAAGAATGTTGTAACATGGCAGATGTAAAGGTCGATTTCACTTTTGTTAAATTACTAGAAAAGGAGTTTTGTTTTGACAACTTCCGGGCCAGATGATCACAAGAGGACACATGTAAGAAGCTAGCAATGAAAGCTAACTGTAAGACACACTGGTCATTCTGTATCTGTGTTCTAGCTCTTGCATTGGTGACTCAAGGGCTTTACATTTAACCAAAATGGGGATCTGAGGACCACAGAGAAGCGTGAATGGGGCCGCGTGTGGCTCCCGGGCCGCGCTTTGCCCTTGGTCTGGTCAAACCTGTCGTCTGCGTCTCACTGACTCTTAAATACATTCTAATTGTTGCTCTCTGGCAGCGCTGGTCCTGGTCTCGTGGATTGATGAGGAGGCGGTAATGAAGAGCTCCAGGCCGGTGCTTGTTCGGGACCTTGTTATGTGCGAGTGAGGGAGGGAGGGGCGGGGGTGAGGGGGTGTGGTGAGGGAGGGAGGGAGGGAGGGAGGGAGGGGGGTGGACTTTCTGAACCTAATCATTGACCTCCGGCTGCAGTCGAGAGAGCTTTTTACCGCGAGAAGTGCTCCTCTCTCTGAAGTCCGTGATTAGGGCCCTCTCGGTGTTGCCATGGCGACCGGGCAGGTGCAGGTGGATGGCGGCGGCGGCGGTGGAGAGAGCGAGATTGGAAAGGGATTGAGAGGAGTCACGGACATGCTCGAAAGCAGACGCCGACTTCCATTAAGATTGCTCATTTAATACATGTGGAGCGCAATATGAGAAATGACAAGACTATTAGAGCGGAGAGAGGCCCGCAGAAAACAGACACTGGGACATTAGTGCAGCTGTATGCACACATCAGGGCGGCTGTGTATGTGTGCGCACATCAGGGCGGCTGTGTATGTGTGCGCACATCAGAGCGGCTGTGTATGTGTGCGCACATCAGAGCGGCTGTGTATGTGTGCACACATCAGGGCGGCTGTGTATGTGTGCACACATCAGGGCGGCTGTGTATGTGTGCGCACATCAGGGCGGCTGTGTATGTGTGCACACATCAGGGCGGCTGTGTATGTGTGCGCACATCAGGGCGGCTGTGTATGTGTGCGCACATCAGAGCGGCTGTGTATGTGTGCACACATCAGGGCGGCTGTGTATGTGTGCGCACATCAGGGCGGCTGTGTATGTGTGCACACATCAGGGCGGCTGTGTATATGTACGCACATCAGGGCGCCTGTGTATGTGTGCGCACATCAGGGCGGCTGTGTATGTGTGCGCACATCAGAGCGGCTGTGTATGTGTGCACACATCAGGGCGGCTGTGTATGTGTACGCACATCAGGGCGGCTGTGTATGTGTGCGCACATCAGGGCGGCTGTGTATGTGTGCGCACATCAGGGCGGCTGTGTATGTGTGCGCACATCAGGGCGGCTGTGTATGTGTGCACACATCAGGGCGGCTGTGTATGTGTACGCACATCAGGGCGCCTGTGTATGTGTGCGCACATCAGGGCGGCTGTGTATGTGTGCGCACATCAGAGCGGCTGTGTATGTGTGCACACATCAGGGCGGCTGTGTATGTGTGCGCACATCAGGGCGGCTGTGTATGTGTGCGCACATCAGAGCGGCTGTGTATGTGTGCACACATCAGGGCGGCTGTGTATGTGTACGCACATCAGGGCGCCTGTGTATGGTGTGCGCACATCAGGGCGGCTGTGTATGTGTGCGCACATCAGGAGCGGCTGTGTATGTGTGCGCACATCAGGGCGGCTGTGTATGTGTACGCACATCAGGGCGGCTGTGTATGTGTGCGCACATCAGGGCGGCTGTGTATGTGTGTGCACATTAGGGCGGCTGTGTATGTATGCATACATCAGGAGCGGCTGTGTATGTGTGCGCACATCAGGGCGGCTGTGTATGTGTGCGCACATCAGGGCGGCTGTGTATGTGTGCGCACATCAGGGCGGCTGTGTATGTGTGCGCACATCAGGAGCGGCTGTGTATGTGTGCGCACATCAGGGGCGGCTGTGTATGTGTGCGCACATCAGGGCGGCTGTGTATGTGTGCGCACATCAGGGCGGCTGTGTATGTGTGTGCACATTAGGGCGGCTGTGTATGTATGCATACATCAGGAGCGGCTGTGTATGTGTGCACACATCAGGGTGGCTGTGTATGTATGCGCACATCAGGGCGGCTGTGTATGTATGCGCACATCGAGGGCAGCTGTGCTTGTACGCACACATCAGGGTGGTTGTGTATGTACGCACACATCAGGGCGGCTGTGTATGTACGCACACATCAGGGGCAGCTGTGTATGTACGCACACATCAGGGGCGGCTGTATACGTACGCACACATCAGGGCGGCTGTGTATGTACTCACATATCAGGGGCAGCTGTGTATGTACGCACACATCAGGACGGCTGTGTACGTACACACATCAGGGTGGCTGTATACGAATGTGCACATCAGGGGCGGCTGTGTACGCATGCACACATCAGGGGTGGCTGTGTACGAAAGTGCACATCAGGGGCGGCTGTGTATGTACTCACACATCAGGGGCGGCTGTGTATGTACTCACACATCAGGGGCGGCTGTGTATGTACTCACACATCAGGGGCGGCTGTGTACGCGTGCTATAGGTGTGGATCAATAAGACACATTTCTACATCTGTAAATATAATATTAATAAAGCATTGGTTTTAGACAGCGCTTTGTGGACGCTCAAAGACAATCAATGTTTATTGTAAAACACATTTACAACTGCCCAGGTTTATCAAAGTTCTGTACGGACAAAACAGAACTATACAAACACATATAATACAGAAAATATACATATTAATACAGATAAAACTTCCTGGTATCAAAAGCCAAAGAGAAAAGGTGCGTCTTAAGCAAGTATTTAAAGTGCTTCATTCTCTCCAAACACAGTGGTTATAAACTACTGTAGCCACAGCTGCCCTGGGGCACACTGACAGAAGGGACAAGCTTTAGAAATTAGATGTGTATGACTTCTATGACCGTGAAGAAATGAATTTGCTCTTATGCAAACGACACGTGTCTTTAGTAAGCTACCCCGACATGCTAACAACATGGCTGCCATTTTAGCCTCTCCTCTGCAGCAGCTGACCAACCATGTGACTAACCATGTGACTAACCATGTGACTAACACGCTCATTCATGTAACTAGGGGGGACTGACATCTCACAGTCTCAGCTCCGTTTCACCATTTATCATTTTAAACGCGTTAATGTCATTGTTCAGGTTTGTTTTTGGGATTGGTCGACCCCTGTTTCTCCCTGAGTTCTACTTCCTGTTTGTGTGACCTGTGTTGTTAGTCTTGTGCCTTTCCTTCACCCGTGGTTCTGTCATGGTGAATTCCACGTCTCCAAGTTCTTCTTTTTGTCCCAAGTTTGCAAGTAAATAAGTAATGTATATTTGTAAAGCGCCTTTCACAGACGACAGTCACAAAGCGGTTTACAATTGTGGGCATTAGTCTCTCTCTCCACACCGAGATGGAGCAGATCGACTCCAGGTGGCACATCCCAGACCTATCATACGGAAACCGGAGCACCTGGAGGAAACCTACGCTGACACATAGTTAACATGTAAACACAGACAGGTCCTGGCTAACCACCTGATGACACTGTGCACTGCGAAAAAGAATGGGCACTGTGGTCTTTGCAATTCTGTGTTTTGGGTTCATTTCATTTTTACACCTTGACAGCTAAATCCCTATTTTTTGTATGTACCACATGTCCTCCCTCCCTCACCCCCTCCCTCACCCCTCCCTCACCCTCTGGCCCTCTGCCGGCTGCTGTCTCTCTCCTGGTGCCAGAGGCTGCGGATGTCATTATATTTTGGCGGGAGTCCCTCGGGGCAAACATCGCTGCCGTCTCATTCCTCTAACAGCTTTTACTACAGCACAATTATCCACATAGATCATTTACTGCTGCAGCCACGGAGCTCATTTTCATAATTCCCTTTTGTATCAGGAAGAAATTAACCCAGCCGTTTATTTACACACCCACCGCAAATGCTAACAGTGCTAATTGACTGTTAGATGATTAAGAGCGGCTTAGAGCACGTGCTAATGAACAGTGCTCTCTTTGTTTCCGTGTTTGGCAGCTTCATTAGCCTCATCAGCCGCACTTTAAAACAGAACAAAATAGCATCAAATATTGAAGTGGTTTTTGCCGAGAGCCAGTGTAGGTTTTAGCTCCTGGTTTTGTTCAAATCTGGCTCCAGGGTCCGCAGCAAAATGAGTTTAAATGGTGTAATATTAGTATTTTCTTTCTTCTGTGGTTAAACCGTGCTGCGTGGGTCTGTAAATGTGTGATAGAAGAGTTATAATGTTTACAAAGCTTTAGTTTCTAATGACAGTAAAGCAGTGAAAGTCTCCACCGCAGCAGTAAAGAAAAAGGATCTTAGCCTCTTCAGGACCTTGTCACATTCACATAAGTCTCCGTTCATCAGAGCCGCACCAATTTTACCTTTTTAGCGGCACGGTGGCTGAGTGGTTAGCCCTCTCGCTTCTCAGCAAGAAGCTTCTCGAATCCGGGTCGAAACAGGGCCTTTCTGAGTGGAGTTTGCATGTTCTCCCTGTGTCTGTGTAGGTTTCCTCCGGGGGCTCTGGTTTCCCCTACCACTAAAAACTTGTGCAATAGTTCTGTGCCTCCTGTACTGGCCCCGCTCCCATCTCTGTGTGGAGTGAGAGACTAATGTAACAATTATAAACCGCTGTGACTGGTCTGTGAAAGGCGCCATATAAATAAACATTACTTCCTTACTATACAAATAAAGTTGACATTGACATAATTACATCATTGTCTGACTCAAAACCGTTTGAAGACGTTTTTCCAGAAGTTACATTCACAACACATTAACTTCATGACTTTAAATGTAATTAAATGTTTTTGTGTTATAGCTGACTGATAATGCAGGGCCTGATCAGTGCTGTGATGGGAGACCTCCGGCAGCAGCAGATCGACTGCTGCCGTTTTTGATGATTTCACTGATTCTCAAGACCCACAGAATATTATGTGCTATGACGATGTGAAATATAAAACCAGATTCTGAAAGACTGGGCTGTCTACTTTCACCGGCAAAAATAAGTTTGTTTCTAGATAGTTTTGTTCTCCTGTAATCCCCGGTCGAAGAGACGGAAGTTTGACAAATACGGTCTCAGACAAATACGTCAATGACAGTCAATGAGTTTTATGGTACCTGTGCGATGGTGCTTGTGCGATGGTGCTTGTGCGATGGTGCCTCTGATGGTGCCTGTGAGATGGTGCCTCTGATGGTGCCTGTGCAATGGTGCCTGTGCGATGGTGCCTGTGCGATGGTGCCTGTACGATGGTGCCTGTACGATGGTGCCTGTGCGATGGTGCCTCTGATGGTGCCTGTGCAATGGTGCCTCTGATGGTGCCTCTGATGGTGCCTCTGATGGTGCCTGTGCGATGGTGCCTGTGCGATGGTGCCTCTGATGGTGCCTGTGCGATGGTGCCTGTGCGATGGTGCCTCTGATGGTGCCTGTGTGATGGTGCCTGTGCGATGGTGCCTGTGCGATGGTGCCTCTGATGGTGCCTGTGCGATGGTGCCTGTGCGATGGTGCCTGTGCGATGGTGCCTGTGCGATGGTGCCTCTGATGGTTTCTGTGCGATGGTGCCTGTGCGCGATGGTGCCTCTGATGGTGCCTGTGACTGGTGCCTGTGCGATGGTGCCTTTGCGATGGTGCCTCTGATGGTGCCTGTGCGATGGTGCCTCTGATGGTGCCTGTGTGCGATGGTGTCTATGATGGTGCCTGTGCGATGGTGCCTCTGATGGTGCCTGTGTGCGATGGTGCCTGTGCGATGGTGCCTCTGATGGTGCCTGTGCGATGGTGCCTCTGATGGTGCCTGTGTGCGATGGTGCCTGTGCGATGGTGCCTCTGATGGTGCCTGTGCAATGGTGCCTGTGCGATGGTGCCTGTGCGATGGTGCCTCTGATGGTGCCTGTGCAATGGTGCCTGTGCGATGGTGCCTGTGCGATGGTGCCTCTGATGGTGCCTGTGCAATGGTGCCTCTGATGGTGCCTGTGCGATGGTACCTGTGCGATGGTGCCTGTGCAATGGTGCCTCTGATGGTGCCTGTGCGATGGTGCCTGTGCGATGGTGCCTCTGATGGTGCCTGTGCAATGGTGCCTCTGATGGTGCCTGTGCGATGGTGCCTCTGATGGTGCCTCTGATGGTGCCTGTGCGATGGTGCCTGTACGATGGTGCCTGTACGATGGTGCCTGTGCGATGGTGCCTCTGATGGTGCCTGTGCGATGGTGCCTCTGATGGTGCCTCTGATGGTGCCTGTGCAATGGTGCCTCTGATGGTGCCTGTGCGATGGTGCCTCTGATGGTACCTGTGCGATGGTGCCTGATCCTGGCGACACAGCTGCAGACTCCGTGGATAATGACATTAGTCCGGACGTTAATTGGATCAGTTTGGACGCAGACTGTGTCGAGCAGGAGCAGGACCATGTGGAGACATGGCTCAGACTGTGTCGAGCAGGAGCAGGACCGTGTGGAGACATGGCTCAGACTGTGTCGAGCAGAAGCAGGACCATGTGGAGACATGGCTCAGACTGTGTCGAGCAGAAGCAGGACCATGTGGAGACATGGCTCAGACTGTGTCGAGCAGAAGCAGGACCATGTGGAGACATGGCTCAGACTTGTGAAGGTGTGAGTTACAAAGTTAACAGTTCCGTCACTGATATATTTGTTTATTTGTGTTTACAGGTCGAAGGTTTAAGTCTGAACTTTGATCTGGAGGTAAAAGTAAATCAGTCTGGCATCTGCACAAGTGTGACTGGGGTTAAGATAAGCTGCTTTACTTTAACCTCAGCAAATACAATCAGACCGAGACCGACTGAGACCTGAGTCCTGGGTCTGTTGGGTCCAGGACCTTTATGAACCAGGGACGAAGACAAAGCAACAGCGGACTTTAGACTTCAGTTCTAGACTTAGAGTTTAGACTTTCCTTCCCCCCGGGCTCCTCTGTCAGAGTACAAGTACATGTATAAGGACATGTATATATCTGGCTCCTCTGTAGTATAAGTACGTGTATATACCTCTGTCCTAGTATACGTACATGTATAGACCCCTCTCCTGGCTCGTCCTCCTCCTCTCCTTTCCCCTTGTGCCCCTGAAGTCTAGTCCAAGGTTCCTGGTCTCTGGGTTCCCGCATGAGGAGGTTTCTGATCAACAGTTCATTTATAT
Organism: Knipowitschia caucasica; assembly: GCA_964034765.1. Taxonomy (NCBI): domain Eukaryota; kingdom Metazoa; phylum Chordata; class Actinopteri; order Gobiiformes; family Gobiidae; genus Knipowitschia; species Knipowitschia caucasica. The sequence continues at coordinate 28,671,103 of OZ035842.1, forward strand.
TCATTAACACGTGATGCTGCGGCGTGTTCCATGAGCGCGCCGCCACAGACCGACCCCCGGCCCCCGCAGACCGACCCCCGGCCCCCGGCTCTGTCCTGATGAGAGCTGGGAGTAGATGCAGATATCGATTCTCCGCTGTGTCCTATCGATCCTGACGCTTTCATCCTGCGCCGCGCTGCTAATCTGTGTGTATCGCAGACTATCGCACACTGCCTCAGCACCATCGACTGCACCATCACCAGCCCCGAGACCATTAAACCCTCATCAGGGACTCACCCACTGACCTGCGAGTCTGTGGTCGGAGGGGGGTCTGTGGGGGGTCTAAGGGGGGTCTGGACCAGGCTCGTGTCATTGCATAGTGACAAATACATAAGGGCGGATACTAAATAGACTCATGTCCTCACTCAACCACATTTATGGACTCTGGTCTCTGTCCCTATGGACCATGACTCTGTGGTTGAACTGCTTGATTCTCTGATCTGTTGTTGGCGAATCGACAGTTTTGTAAAGTCCTCTGAGACTGGATCAAAGCTGAGGAAGCTCATTATCAAATAAAAACAATAGAACGATGTGAAGAAAGTTATATCAAATATACTTTAAGTTTATTAGGAAAACCATGTAACACACACAACCCAACAGAACACACACACAGACATACGGTACGCACACATACACACACAGAGATACGCACACACAGACATACAGTATGCACACAGACACACACACAGACATACAGTATGCACACAGACACACACACAGACATACACACACAGACATACGCACACAGACATACACTCACATACACACACAGACACACACACACACACAGACATGCACACAGACACACATACACACACAGACATACGCACACAGACACGCACACACACAGACATACACACACAGACACACGCACACACACAGACATACACACACAGACATACGCACACAGACACAGACATACGCACACAGACACACATACACACACACAGACATACACACACAGACACACGCACACACACAGACATACGCACACAGACTCACACACAGACATACACACACAGACACACGCACACACACAGACATACACACACAGACATACGCACACAGACACAGACATACGCACGCAGACTCACATACACACACAGACACACATACACACACAGAGACATACGCACACACACATACATACATACGCACACATGGTTAAACAAAAATAAAAATAGACTGTACAGGAGTAGCCAGCTGAGGAAGCGCCATCTGAGGAGCCGTCTTCCCCATGAATACAGATTATGACATGTGAGATAAAGACAGAACATTGAGGTCAGACTCTTTATTTTCACTAAACACTTTTCTCTGTATTTGTCGATGTCGCTCTCGCCTCAAACTGTTTCTTCACAAATACAAGTGACGTCCTGCAGCCTCCCTCCGGGGCCCCTCCCTCCTGGGGCCCCTCCCTCCTGGGGCCCCTCCCTCACAGATAACCCTGTCGCAGCTGCCCCGGGGCTGACTGATGACGTACCGCTCTGACACCTGCACTAACAGAGCGACCTCTGCACGACCGGAGCCGCCTTTTTGACTGCTCTCTGTCATTTGTCTGGGGCCTGTCCGAGGAGCCTCATTACAGCAGGAGAGAGCAGGAGAGAGCAGGACATCGGTCACCGTGACAACAGCAGAGAGACCCTCCCCCAGAGACAGGCTGTGTGTGGGATCGATGGTAGTTAAGGTGTGGGAGGCCTTTATGGTGCCGAGACAGTGATCTACGGCTCAGGCCTGTAATAGTCCCTCTGATCAATATCCTGGCCCGCCCCCCGCCCTGGCCCCCGGACCGGCCCCCACTCGCCCCCGGGACAGACCTCAGGCCCAAGATGTGAAAGAGATGAAGCCGCTTTGACCTCTGACCTCTGGATGATGCTCCTGTTACTGTGATGTCACGTTTCAGAAACCATTAGTATGATATTACATTACTACATTAGGCAAGGCTAAGTTTCTACTCTACTCTACTCTACTCTACTCTACCCTACTGTACCCTACTCTACTCTACTCTACTCTACCCTACTCTACGCTACTCTACTCTACTCTACTCTACCCTACTCTACTCTACTCTACCCTACCCTACCCTACTCTACTCTACCCTACCCTACCCTACTCTACTCTACTCTACTCTACTCTACTCTACCCTACTCTACTCTACTCTACCCTACTCTACTCTACTCTACTCTACTCTACTCTACTCTACCCTACTCTACTCTACTCTACTCTACTCTACTCTACCCTACTCTACTCTACTCTACCCTACTCTACTCTACCCTACTCTACCCTACTCTACCCTACTCTACTCTACTCTACCCTACTCTACTCTATCCTATTCTACCCTACTCTACTCTACTCTACTCTACTCTACTCTACTCTACTCTACTCTACTCTACTCTACCCTACCCTACCCTACCCTACCCTACCCTACCCTACCCTACCCTACCCTACCCTACCCCCTACTCTACCCTACTCTACTCTACCCTGATTGGAAGCTTTCCCAGCTCTGTTTAACCATTACCAGGTACTTTGTGTAGTCCAAAAATGATTTTTAAAAACTGTAAGAACGACCTCTCACTTCCAGAATCAGCACAATACAAATGTCTCCTCCACGATCAAACTGTGCTCAGTCGTTTAGAGTCACAGCGATCACTCTCTACATCTGTGTCAGTTTGTGACGACTGTGGCTTTAACTTTAACTGTCCCGAGGCTCCAGAGTCAGACTCACAAAGTACAAATGTAGTTTAAAAACATCTGCTGCTGAACCGACACTGTTACTCTGCAGATCCACCTTTAACCTGGTTGGCTCCTCCCACAAACTCTGACTCCAGACACAAAATGGCTGCCAAGACACTACAGCTGTAATGGAGTATAGAGCAGGGGTGCCCAAACTTTGTAGTGAGAGAGCCACATTAGAATCTTAAAACAGCTTTGAAGTTCTCATGGTGTAATACAGACATGTCAACCCCAGGCCCGTGGGCCAAATCCGGTCCACAAGACTGTTCTTATTGGCCCCTAACATGATTTAAGGATCAATATTGACTTGCAGTTCTGATGTAACGGACCACCATGGCCTGTTAAACATCATCATCTATTTTCTCAGATTAACAATTGCATTAAATGTACTCTAAAACCTTAGTCCAACTCTTTATTAGAAGTTTAATGTTCTAAGTAACCCACTTTGTCACATCAGTTTTAGCCTGTATCTGAGGCAGGACGCAGAGGACAAACACTCCATCCAGATATTCAAGAGAAAGAATCATTTTCAAAGATTATTTCTCAAACGACTCCAAAAGTCCAATATTTGTAAGTATTGAGAGAGCGTGTGTTTGCGTCTCCACCTCTGAGGCCGGGACCATGTTTGTGGCTTGGGTGGGTTTCATTTAGTGCCATAAAAACAGAGGGGAGGGCGCGGCTCGCTGTGTACACCAATCAGGATTTATAAATTGCTCCATTACTTTTATTTCCCTTGGTTACTCCGGGAACATTAGCAATTATTCTCCCGTGGGCTTGGCTCATAAAACTAATAATCTGGTGATATAGAGGCTGGTGGCGCCGGCGCTGCAGCCCACTCACATCCATTCATCTTCAAACCTATTAGTTTTATTTTTGAAGGGACAAATTGCTTTCCAAGATAAAATAGGTCACAAGGTTTCCTCTATTAGCAGTGACTAACAATGTAATGTTTTTTTGTGTGAGCATATGCGAAACAGTGGCCCAGTCTGATTATTATTCCATTTGCATTCTGGGAGGTTGTCTCGATTATCTCCGAGGCCTTGTGATAAATTGCAAATGGATGAGGATCTATATAAAATACATAATTTATTCTGTTTCCGTGTCTGTGCAGGACTGGGTCAATCCTCCTGCAAAACAATGTTTTTTTCATGGTTGTTGGTGAGGAGAGAGACCAGAGAGAGACCAGAGAGAGACCAGAGAGAGAGAGAAGAGAGACCAGAGAGAGAGAGAAAAGAGACCAGAGAGAGACCAGAGAGAGAGAAAGAAGAGAGACCAGAGAGAGACCAGAGAAAGACTAGAGAGAGACCAGACAGAGAGACCATAGAAAGACTAGAGAGAGACCAGAGAGAGAGAGCAGAGAGAGACCAGAGAGTGACCAGAGAGAGACCAGAGATAGACTAGAGAGAGACCAGAGAGAGACCAGAGAGAGACCAGAGAGAGACTAGAGAGAGACCAGAGAGAGACCAGAGAGAGAGAGCAGAGAGAGACCAGAGAGTGACCAGAGAGAGACCAGAGAGAGACTAGAGAGACCAGAGAGAGAGACCATAGAAAGACTAGAGAGAGACCAGAGAGAGACCAGAGAGAGACTAGAGAGAGACCAGAGAGAGACCAGAGAGAGAGAGCAGAGAGAGAGACCAGAGAGTGACCAGAGAGAGACTAGAGAGAGAGAGCAGAGAGAGAGAGAGAGAGACCAGAGAGACACCATGAGACCAGAGAGAGTTGAGAGATAGAGACACCAGAGAACCCTGACAATTATTTCTTGTACTCTTTCTTGTTCTGTCATATATATTTGTCATGTTTACACTGGTGACTCTTGCACATGTATTCCAATGTGGTTTTACTGAAAATGTCAACTAAACTGAGTGTGAATGAGAAACTTAAAGCTGTGTCATCTCTGAACGACTCATTAAGAATAATCATAGAACGCCCAACCACATCTTGAATAAATAATGTTTTTACCACAGTCTAACATTTCAGCGAAGCCATGACACGTCCACACGACTACTGTCACTCTGGGGTTGCCTTCACTTTGGGGTTGCCTTCACTCTGTGGTTGCCTTCACTCTGTGGTTGCCTTCACTCTGGGGTTGCCTTCACTCTGGGGTTGCCTTCACTCTGGGGTTGCCTTCACTCTGTGGTTGCCTTCACTCTGGGGTTGCCTTCACTCTGTGGTTGCCTTCACTCTGGGGTTGTCTTCACTCTGGAGTTGCCTTCACTCTGGGGTTGTCTTCACTCTGGAGTTGCCTTCACTCTGGGGTTGCCTTCACTCTGGGGTTGCCTTCACTCTGGGGTTGCCTTCACTCTGGAGTTGCCTTCACTCTGGAGTTGCCTTCACTCTGGGGTTGCCTTCACTCTGGGGTTGCCTTCACTCTGGGGTTGCCTTCACTCTGGAGTTGCCTTCACTCTGGAGTTGCCTTCACTCTGTGGTTGTCTTCACTCTGTGGTTGTCTTCACTCTGGGGTTGCCTTCACTCTGGGGTTGCCTTCACTCTGGAGTTGCCTTCACTCTGTGGTTGCCTTCACTCTGGAGTTGCCTTCACTCTGGAGTTGCCTTCACTCTGTGGTTGCCTTCACTCTGGGGTTGTCTTCACTCTGTGGTTACCTTCACCCTGGGGTTGCCTTCACTCTGGGGTTGCCTTCACTCTGGGGTTGACTTCACTCTGGGGTTGCCTTCACTCTGGGGTTGCCTTCACTCTGGTGTTGCCTTCACTCTGGGGTTGCCTTCACTCTGGGGTTGCCTTCACTCTGGGGTTGCCTTCACTCTGGGGTTGCCTTCACTCTGGGGTTGCCTTCACTCTGGGGTTGCCTTCACTCTGTGGTTGTCTTCACTCTGTGGTTGCCTTCACTCTGTGGTTGTCTTCACTCTGTGGTTGTCTTCACTCTGGGGTTGCCTTCACTCTGGGGTTGCCTTCACTCTGGAGTTGTCTTCACTCTGGGGTTGCCTTCACTCTGGGGTTGCCTTCACTCTGGAGTTGTCTTCACTCTGGGGTTGCCTTCACTCTGGGGTTGCCTTCACTCTGGGGTTGCCTTCACTTCACTCTGTGGTTGTCTTCACTCTGGGGTTGCCTTCACTCTGGGGTTGCCTTCACTCTGGGGTTGTCTTCACTCTGGGGTTGCCTTCACTCTGGGGTTGCCTTCACTCTGGAGTTGTCTTCACTCTGGGGTTGCCTTCACTCTGGGGTTGCCTTCACTCTGGGGTTGCCTTCACTTCACTCTGTGGTTGTCTTCACTCTGGGGTTGCCTTCACTCTGGGGGTGCCTTCACTCTGTGGTTGTCTTCACTAATGGGGTTGCCTTCACTCTGGGGTTGCCTTCGCTCTGGGGTTGCCTTCACTCTGGGGTTGTCTTCACTCTGGGGTTGCCTTCACTCTGGGGTTGCCTTCACTCTGGGGTTGCCTTCACTCTGGGGTTGCCTTCACTCTGGGGTTGCCTTCACTCTGGGGTTGCCTTCACTCTGGGGTTGCCTTCACTCTGGGGTTGTCTTCACTCTGGGGTTGCCTTCACTCTGGGGTTGCCTTCTCTCTGGAGTTGCTTTCACTCTGTGGTTGCCTTCACTCTGTGGTTGCTTTCACTCTGTGGTTGCCTTCACTCTGTGGTTGCCTTCACTTTGGGGTTGGCTTCACTCTGGGGTTGCCTTCACTCTGGGGTTGCTTTCACTCTGTGGTTGCCTTCACTCTGTGGTTGCCTTCACTCTGTGGTTGCCTTCACTCTGTGGTTGCCTTCACTCTGTGGTTGCTTTCACTCTGTGGTTGCTTTCACTCTGTGGTTGCCTTCACTCTGTGGTTGCTTTTACTCTGTGGTTGCCTTCACTCTGTGGTTGCCTTCACTCTGGGGTTGCCTTCGCTGGGGTTGCCTTCACTCTGGGGTTGCCTTCACTCTGGGGTTGTCTTCACTCTGGGGTTGCCTTCACTCTGGGGTTGCCTTCACTCTGGAGTTGCCTTCACTCTCTGGGGTTGCCTTCACTCTGGGGTTGTCTTCACTCTGTCGTTGCCTTCACTCTGGGGTTGTCTTCACTCTGTCGTTGCCTTCACTCTGGGGTTGCCTTCACTCTGGAGTTGCCTTCACTCTGGGGTTGTCTTCACTCTGGGGTTGCCTTCACTCTGTGGTTGCCTTCACTCTGGGGTTGCCTTCACTCTGTCGTTGCCTTCACTCTGGGGTTGCCTTCACTCTGTCGTTGCCTTCACTCTGTCGTTGCCTTCACTCTGGGGTTGCCTTCACTTTGGGGATGCCTTCACTTTGGGGTTGCCTTCACTTTGGGGTTGCCTTCACTCTGGGGTTGCCTTCACTAATGGGGTTGCCTTCACTAATGGGGTTGCCTTCACTCTGGGGTTGTCTTCACTCTGTCGTTACCTTCACTCTGGGGTTGCCTTCACTTTGGGGATGCCTTCACTTTGGGGTTGCCTTCACTTTGGGGTTGCCTTCACTCTGGGGTTGCCTTCACTAATGGGGTTGCCTTCACTAATGGGGTTGCCTTCACTAATGGGGTTGCCTTCACTCTGTGGTTGCCTTCACTCTGGGGTTGCCTTCACTCTGTGGTTGCCTTCACTCTGGGGTTGCCTTCACTCTGTGGTTGCCTTCACTCTGTCGTTGCCTTCACTTTGGGGTTGCCTTCACTCTGGGGTTGCCTTCACTCTGTGGTTGCCTTCACTCTGGGGTTGTCTTCACTCTGGAGTTGTCTTCACTCTGGGGTTGCCTTCACTCTGGGGTTGTCTTCACTCTGTGGTTACCTTCACCCTGGGGTTGCCTTCACTCTGGGGTTGCCTTCACTCTGGGGTTGTCTTCACTCTGGGGTTGCCTTCACTCTGGGGTTGCCTTCACTCTGGGGTTGTCTTCACTCTGGGGTTGCCTTCACTCTGGGGTTGCCTTCACTCTGGGGTTGCCTTCACTCTGGGGTTGCCTTCACTCTGGGGTTGCCTTCACTCTGGGGTTGCCTTCACTCTGTGGTTGTCTTCACTCTGTGGTTGCCTTCACTCTGTGGTTGTCTTCACTCTGTGGTTGTCTTCACTCTGGGGTTGCCTTCACTCTGGGGTTGCCTTCACTCTGGAGTTGTCTTCACTCTGGGGTTGCCTTCACTCTGGGGTTGCCTTCACTCTGGAGTTGTCTTCACTCTGGGGTTGCCTTCACTCTGGGGTTGCCTTCACTCTGGGGTTGCCTTCACTTCACTCTGTGGTTGTCTTCACTCTGGGGTTGCCTTCACTCTGGGGTTGCCTTCACTCTGGGGTTGTCTTCACTCTGTGGTTGCCTTCACTAATGGGGTTGCCTTCACTCTGGGGTTGCCTTCACTCTGGGGTTGCCTTCACTCTGGGGTTGCCTTCACTCTGGGGTTGCCTTCACTCTGGGGTTGCCTTCACTCTGGGGTTGCCTTCACTCTGGGGTTGTCTTCACTCTGGGGTTGCCTTCACTCTGGGGTTGCCTTCTCTCTGGAGTTGCTTTCACTCTGTGGTTGCCTTCACTCTGTGGTTGCTTTCACTCTGTGGTTGCCTTCACTCTGTGGTTGCCTTCACTTTGGGGTTGGCTTCACTCTGGGGTTGCCTTCACTCTGGGGTTGCCTTCACTCTGGAGTTGTCTTCACTCTGGGGTTGCCTTCACTCTGGGGTTGCCTTCACTCTGGAGTTGTCTTCACTCTGGGGTTGCCTTCACTCTGGGGTTGCCTTCACTCTGGGGTTGCCTTCACTTCACTCTGTGGTTGTCTTCACTCTGGGGTTGCCTTCACTCTGGGGTTGCCTTCACTCTGGGGTTGTCTTCACTCTGTGGTTGCCTTCACTAATGGGGTTGCCTTCACTCTGGGGTTGCCTTCACTCTGGGGTTGCCTTCACTCTGGGGTTGCCTTCACTCTGGGGTTGCCTTCACTCTGGGGTTGCCTTCACTCTGGGGTTGTCTTCACTCTGGGGTTGCCTTCACTCTGGGGTTGCCTTCTCTCTGGAGTTGCTTTCACTCTGTGGTTGCCTTCACTCTGTGGTTGCTTTCACTCTGTGGTTGCCTTCACTCTGTGGTTGCCTTCACTTTGGGGTTGGCTTCACTCTGGGGTTGCTTTCACTCTGTGGTTGCCTTCACTCTGTGGTTGCCTTCACTCTGTGGTTGCCTTCACTCTGTGGTTGCTTTCACTCTGTGGTTGCTTTCACTCTGTGGTTGCCTTCACTCTGTGGTTGCTTTTACTCTGTGGTTGCCTTCACTCTGTGGTTGCCTTCACTCTGGAGTTGCCTTCACTCTCTGGGGTTGCCTTCACTCTGGGGTTGTCTTCACTCTGTCGTTGCCTTCACTCTGGGGTTGCCTTCACTCTGTCGTTGCCTTCACTCTGTCGTTGCCTTCACTCTGGGGTTGTCTTCACTCTGTCGTTACCTTCACTCTGGGGTTGCCTTCACTCTGGGGTTGCCTTCACTCTGTGGTTGCCTTCACTCTGGGGTTGCCTTCACTCTGGGGTTGTCTTCACTCTGTCGTTGCCTTCACTCTGGGGTTGCCTTCACTCTGTCGTTGCCTTCACTCTGTCGTTGCCTTCACTCTGGGGTTGTCTTCACTCTGTCGTTACCTTCACTCTGGGGTTGCCTTCACTCTGGGGTTGTCTTCACTCTGTGGTTGCCTTCACTAATGGGGTTGCCTTCACTCTGGGGTTGCCTTTCACTCTGGGGTTGCCTTCACTCTGGGGTTGCCTTCACTCTGGGGTTGCCTTCACTCTGGGGTTGCCTTCACTCTGGGGTTGTCTTCACTCTGGGGTTGCCTTCACTCTGGGGTTGCCTTCTCTCTGGAGTTGCTTTCACTCTGTGGTTGCCTTCACTCTGTGGTTGCTTTCACTCTGTGGTTGCCTTCACTCTGTGGTTGCCTTCACTTTGGGGTTGGCTTCACTCTGGGGTTGCTTTCACTCTGTGGTTGCCTTCACTCTGTGGTTGCCTTCACTCTGTGGTTGCCTTCACTCTGTGGTTGCCTTCACTCTGTGGTTGCTTTCACTCTGTGGTTGCCTTCACTCTGTGGTTGCTTTTACTCTGTGGTTGCCTTCACTCTGTGGTTGCCTTCACTCTGGAGTTGCCTTCACTCTCTGGGGTTGCCTTCACTCTGGGGTTGTCTTCACTCTGTCGTTGCCTTCACTCTGGGGTTGCCTTCACTCTGTCGTTGCCTTCACTCTGTCGTTACCTTCACTCTGGGGTTGCCTTCACTTTGGGGATGCCTTCACTTTGGGGTTGCCTTCACTTTGGGGTTGCCTTCACTCTGGGGTTGCCTTCACTAATGGGGTTGCCTTCACTAATGGGGTTGCCTTCACTAATGGGGTTGCCTTCACTCTGTCGTTGCCTTCACTCTGGGGTTGCCTTCACTCTGTGGTTGCCTTCACTCTGGGGTTGCCTTCACTCTGTGGTTGCCTTCACTCTGTCGTTGCCTTCACTCTGTCGTTGCCTTCACTCTGGGGTTGTCTTCACTCTGGGGTTGCCTTCACTCTGGGGTTGCCTTCACTCTGGGGTTGCCTTCACTCTGGGGTTGTCTTCACTCTGGGGTTGTCTTCACTCTGGGGTTACCTTCAGTAGCAGCAGCAGCAGCAGGACTCTTATGCCGCGTTCAGACCGGACCATGCGTTGCGTCAGCTTTCAATGTCAATGGTGACGCGCGTTCGAGCATCAAAACGCACGAGCGTCTCTGAACGCACGCACGGACTGCACTGGGAAGTCGAAGGGGAGGAGCAGGAGCGGAAAATCATTGCATGCAGGAGATGAATTTTGCCGAACCTTTCCTCGGGACGCTCGTGCAGCGACCAATCAGAGAGCTGGTCACAGGGACATTAGTGGTCTGAGCGAGCAGACTGAACATACTCGTTAACAGCTAAAACAGGAGCTACACCAGGACTAAACCAGGACTAAACCAGGACTAAACCAGGACTAAACCAGGGTTGACAATGTGTGACTCTGTGCTTGTGAACATATGAGTTTTCATGCTCCCGTGACTGTATACAACTGCTTCAAGTGTGTTCGCCGATGCGGAAATACCGTTTAATAATAAAATAAACTTATTGCGCACCTCCGTGAACACATAATGCTGTTATATAAAGTCACCGTGAACACATACTGCTGTTATATAAAGTCACCTCCGTGAACACATACTGCTGTTATATAAAGTCACCGTGAACACATACTGCTGTTATATAAAGTCACCTCCGTGAACACATACTGCTGTTATATAAAGTCACCTCCGTGAACACATACTGCTGTTATATAAAGTCACCTCCGTGAACACATACTGCTGTTATATAAAGTCACCTCCGTGAACACATACTGCTGTTATATAAAGTCACCTCCGTGAACACATACTGCTGTTATATAAAGTCTGTGAAGGTCTCAGACACAGAGACGCTGCAGCTGCATTATTGGAGAAGAACTTTACACAAAAAGCCGCTAGCTTAACTCCGTTAGCATTAAAGCTCGCCGGCTACTTCCGCCGGACGCCACCGCAGCAGGACTTTGGTCTGAAGACCCCTGCGTCTGAAAACTAGAGAATGGTGCGTGAGGCTTCAGCGTTCCAGCGTCGGCGGTGAGAAAACACCTCAGTCTGGAACTCTGCTCTTGGTTGAACACATGTTGAATAAAACGAATAAAACGATGGAATGTACAAACAAAGCATCAAAGGGTAACCCTTTCTCTGAGATTTCAGAAAAACAGAGTTTGGAGACAATGGAACACGTCTGCCCTGGGGGCAATCTGGAAACAAGTGGCTGCAGCTCTGAAAGGAAATACATGAGATCAAATCTAACATTGAGCCTCTGTGTCCAAGTCATTTCCTTTGGATCAGAGACGTTTGTGTCAGACTCAGACAAACCCCACTTATTATTACATATATGTAGAATAATGCACATGTTATTACAGATAACATATATGTTATAATGTACATGTTATTACAGATAACATATATGTTATTATATATATGTAGTATAATGCACATGTTATTACATATATGCAATAACATGTACATATGCATACAGTCCTGTTCCAGTCCTGGTCCAGTCCTGTTCCAGTCCTGGTCCGGTCCTGGTCCAGTCCGTTGTTGTGGACTGAGCCTGAGGTGCAGCAGACGGAGACAATCCGGGTTTAATCTGAACAATCAGGACCAATATTTGCTCAGTTGGAAGTGACCTGGAGCTGGTCCTGCTGCAGGACAATCCTCCTGTGTGAGACTCTGCAAACAGCAGTGTGGCCCCGGGGCCCGGGGCCCTTCATTTCACTTGTTTCCGTGTAAATAAACACAGAGTTCTCTGCTTCACATTAGCTGCGGACACAGTTCTCATGAGGAGAGACGGCAAAGATCTGCTTAGAGTTAGTTTTACAGAGAACCAAACCAACACTTTGGTTTTGAACACAAGCATCACGTGACATCAGTCACTTCATCAGACCTGATGCAGCAGCAGAGGGTCATGTGACCTTTGAGGGGGAGGCTGTGGTTAGAGGTTGTAATGTTACAACTGGTGCTTCCTCTGTTCCTTTGTTTAATGTAGGCTCTCATTACCACGTGGTGCTAACAGTGTTAGAACTGCAGGGAAAAGCATTCGGAGCTAATTAAGAAGCTATTCCGCTCTATTCACGGGCACAGACCGAGCACAGACCGAGCACCGACCGCGGAGCAGCGGCGTTTGTCAGCGCGTGACCCTCGTGGTGTTGATGGACAGCTCTGCTCTAGGAATGACAGGCAGCAGGGCGTGTGACCAATGAGGATCTGAGGAGAAAGTGCACTGTGTTCTGATTGGCCAAGACATCTTAAAGGCATAGAGAATACCCACGTGGGGCAGAGTGGAGCCTTCAAAACAAGGCAGCTCAGACACGGATGATGTTCTTATCAGACAAAGGCACTCATCTCTGCTCCCGCTGCAGACCGAGCCGCTTGTTCAGTCACACCATCGATTGGTCACGTGTCCTTCACGGCAGCCGCGGCTCTGAGCAGAGGGCAGCTGTGGCTGCGGTGGCCATGACACCGAACACTGCTTTAACCAAAGAACTGCGCAACGAACTGCGCAGCGCAGTCTTTGTTCAGCACAGAGGCGGAAGTGGACCGGGCAGAGCTCAGCTCTGATGCTAAATGAATGTTAGACCTTAGACGTTAGAGATAAGAGTTAGTTAGACATTAGTGAGTTCCAGAGAGAGGTTTTATTGAGAGCTACTGTCGTAGTTGAGACGCACGCACAGCAGCCGCTGTGGACAGATGATGCGTGTCTCCAGCAGATGATGTCATACACCGCTGCACCCCACGTGGGCCCTGTGCTCCGATAGGCAGATGTGCCCTATGCTTTCCTATAATCCGATTGGACAGATAGGTGCTTTCAAGGCAGTTCTGCTGTCTGTGTGTGGCAGGGCTGGACACTGGGGAAGGAGCTGCGGAGAGCTGTGGAGCCGTGTAGCACCGACAGCTTCAGAGCCACACATTCTGGAGCTTTCCCTTTGATCCGCCATTCTCTGGATTATACCGACAGGAGCTCAGCGCGCAGCCGCCTCCGGAGCGTGTTTTGTGGAGGTTTCGGCTGAAGATCACCGTGAACAGTGGATGGATTTAGCCAGTATCTGAGCTGGGATCGTGAGTTCTTCTACAGACACACGGAGCTCTCTCCCGCGGACACACGGAGCTCTCTCCCGCGGACGAATGGCCGCTGCTCTGAGCGTGTGCGCCTTCGTGCGCCGCGTCTCTGTCTCCGCAGAGTCTGACGGCGGCTGGAGCTGATGGCGGCGGAAACCCGCGGTTCTGTTGTTGCAGAACATCACGAGCAGAAGTGAAGCTTCGGCCCTTTGTGTTTGCAGATGGCTGCCCGCGTCATGTAAACAGACAGAGGTAAACAGAGGCAGAGGAGACACACAGACCTTTGTTTCAGGTTTAGTGCCAAACTAAACCACGAACAACACTTTTTTCTACTTGGAGTCGCACGCACGCGGCGCTGACGACGTTCACAGCGTTTTATAGACTTCAAGATGTACCCACAAGGCCGACATCCGGTAAGAAGTGTGTTACAGTCTTATAATACCCCCGGGCACCAGGGCACAGGTTTATGGTGTGTTACAGTCACACTATACTTGTGTACCATTCTCTGCTCTGATTGGCTGAGAGCTGATACGTCACAGATGATAATAATAATAATAATGTATAAATGTATTAAACACTGAATGACTTCCAGGCTCCTCATCAGCCTGGGCAGCCCGGCTTCAAGTTCACTGTAGCGGAGTCATGCGACAGGATTAAGGACGAGTTCCAGTTCCTGCAGGCGCAGTACCACAGGTAATAATAATAATAATAATAATAATATGGATAATAATGATGATGATGATAATAATAACCACTGTCATCACGTGACCTGAGGAGGTTCAGTGTTGAGGGTGTGTGGTGTGTTGATGGTGTGTTGAGTGTGTGTTGATGGTTTGTTAAGGGTGTCTAGAAGGTGTGTTGATGGTATGTTGTGTCTTTCCTGGTCCAGTGCTAGTGTCTTTCATGGTCCAGTGCTAGTGTCTTTCATGGTCCAGTGCTAGTGTCTTTCCTGGTCCAGTGCTAGTGTCTTTCCTGGTCCAGTGCTAGTGTCTTTCCTGGTCCAGTGCTAGTGTCTTTCCTGGTCCAGTGCTAGTGTCTTTCCTGGTCCAGTGCTAGTGTCTTTCCTGGTCCAGTGCTAGTGTCTTTCCTGGTCCAGTGCTAGTGTATTTCCTTGGCCAGTGCTAGTGACTCAGAGACACCTGAAAATGATACCTTGTGTTTCAGTCTTAAGGTGGAGTATGTTTCTATTTCAGTCTTAAGGTGGAGAATGTTTGTGCTTCAGTCTTAAGGTGGAGTATGTTTGTGCTTCAGTCTTAAGGTGGAGTATGTTTGTGTTTCAGTCTTAAGGTGGAGTATGTTTGTGCTTCAGTCTTAAGGTGGAGTATGACTTGTGTTTCAGTCTTAAGGTGGAGAATGTTTGTGTTTCCGTCTTAAAGGAATAGTTCACAGTTTTTACATACTGACATATGTTCTTACCTTACCTTAGACTAGTTAATACGTACCTGTGTGATCTTAGTCCGTGCGCTCTGTTATGCAAACGGAGCAAAAACGGGAGGACAAATGCAGCCTCCTCTGGTCACTGTGTAGCACCAAAAGGTAGCTCCCGCTAGAAGCTACCAAACTCTTCCAAGTGTTCCCTATTAAATGTATATAGTTACGTGACGTGTTACACTGCAAAGTATAGTAACACAGAAATGTAACTGTCGATTTTCTCAGCGGATAAAACGGGTACTATATTGTGAGGCGTAGTAATCTGAGGTGCGCTACGTCCGCGCACTAACTTCTCTCCGGAGACTTCTCTCTCGCTCACTTCCGTCAATAGAAGCAGCGTGACTTGTAGTACGGAGAGAAGTTAGTGCGCGGACGTAGCGCACCTCATATTACTACGCCTCACAATATAGTACCCGTTTTATCCGCTGAGAAAATCGACTGTTACATTTCTGTGTTACTATACTTTGCAGTGTAACACGTCACGTAACTATATACATTTAATAGGGAACACTTGGAAGAGTTTGGTAGCTTCTAGCGGGAGCTACCTTTTGGTGCTACAAAATATACAGAGGAGGCTGCGGTTGTGCTCCCGTTTTTGCTCCGTTTGCATGACAGAGCGCATGGACTAAGACCAGACAGGTACGTATTAACTAGTCTAAGGTAAGGTAAGAACATATGTCAGTATGTAAAAACGGTGAACTATTCCTTTAAGGTGGAGTATGTTTGTGCTTCAGTCTTAAGGTGGAGTATGACTTGTGTTTCAGTCTTAAGGTGGAGAATGTTTGTGTTTCAGTCTTAAGGTGGAGTATGTTTGTGTTTCAGTCTTAAGGTGGAGTATGTTTGTGTTTCAGTCTTAAGGTGGAGTATGTTTGTATTTCAGTCTTAAGGTGGAGTATGTTTCTATTTCAGTCTTAAGGTGGAGTATGTTTGTGTTTCAGTCTTAAGGTGGAGTATGTTTGTGCTTCAGTCTTAAGGTGGAGTATGTTTGTATTTCAGTCTTAAGGTGGAGTATGTTTGTGCTTCAGTCTTAAGGTGGAGTATGTTTGTGTTTCAGTCTTAAGGTGGAGTATGACTTGTGTTTCAGTCTTAAGGTGGAGTATGTTTGTGCTTCAGTCTTAAGGTGGAGTATGTTTGTGCTTCAGTCTTAAGGTGGAGTATGTTTGTGTTTCAGTCTTAAGGTGGAGTATGACTTGTGTTTCAGTCTTAAGGTGGAGAATGTTTGTGTTTCAGTCTTAAGGTGGAGAATGTTTGTGTTTCAGTCTTAAGGTGGAGTATGTTTGTGTTTCAGTCTTAAGGTGGAGTATGTTTGTGTTTCAGTCTTAAGGTGGAGTATGTTTGTATTTCAGTCTTAAGGTGGAGTATGTTTGTGTTTCAGTCTTAAGGTGGAGTATGTTTGTGCTTCAGTCTTAAGGTGGAGTATGTTTGTATTTCAGTCTTAAGGTGGAGTATGTTTGTATTTCAGTCTTAAGGTGGAGTATGTTTGTGCTTCAGTCTTAAGGTGGAGTATGTTTGTGTTTCAGTCTTAAGGTGGAGTATGTTTGTGCTTCAGTCTTAAGGTGGAGTATGTTTGTGTTTCAGTCTTAAGGTGGAGTATGACTTGTGTTTCAGTCTTAAGGTGGAGTATGTTTGTGTTTCAGTCTTAAGGTGGAGTATGTTTGTGTTTCAGTCTTAAGGTGGAGTATGTTTGTATTTCAGTCTTAAGGTGGAGTATGTTTCTATTTCAGTCTTAAGGTGGAGTATGTTTGTGTTTCAGTCTTAAGGTGGAGTATGTTTGTGCTTCAGTCTTAAGGTGGAGTATGTTTGTATTTCAGTCTTAAGGTGGAGTATGTTTGTGCTTCAGTCTTAAGGTGGAGTATGTTTGTGTTTCAGTCTTAAGGTGGAGTATGACTTGTGTTTCAGTCTTAAGGTGGAGTATGTTTGTGCTTCAGTCTTAAGGTGGAGTATGTTTGTGCTTCAGTCTTAAGGTGGAGTATGTTTGTGTTTCAGTCTTAAGGTGGGTATGACTTGTGTTTCAGTCTTAAGGTGGAGAATGTTTGTGTTTCAGTCTTAAGGTGGAGAATGTTTGTGTTTCAGTCTTAAGGTGGAGTATGTTTGTGTTTCAGTCTTAAGGTGGAGTATGTTTGTGTTTCAGTCTTAAGGTGGAGTATGTTTGTGTTTCAGTCTTAAGGTGGAGTATGTTTGTATTTCAGTCTTAAGGTGGAGTATGTTTGTGTTTCAGTCTTAAGGTGGAGTATGTTTGTGCTTCAGTCTTAAGGTGGAGTATGTTTGTATTTCAGTCTTAAGGTGGAGTATGTTTGTATTTCAGTCTTAAGGTGGAGTATGTTTGTGCTTCAGTCTTAAGGTGGAGTATGTTTGTGTTTCAGTCTTAAGGTGGAGTATGTTTGTGCTTCAGTCTTAAGGTGGAGTATGTTTGTGTTTCAGTCTTAAGGTGGAGTATGACTTGTGTTTCAGTCTTAAGGTGGAGTATGTTTGTGTTTCAGTCTTAAGGTGGAGTATGTTTGCGCTTCAGTCTTAAGGTGGAGTATGTTTGTGCTTCAGTCTTAAGGTGGAGTATGACTTGTGTTTCAGTCTTAAGGTGGAGAATGTTTGTGTTTCAGTCTTAAGGTGGAGTATGTTTGTGTTTCAGTCTTAAGGTGGAGAATGTTTGTGTTTCAGTCTTAAGGTGGAGTATGTTTGCGCTTCAGTCTTAAGGTGGAGTATGTTTGTGCTTCAGTCTTAAGGTGGAGTATGTTTGTATTTCAGTCTTAAGGTGGAGTATGTTTGTGTTTCAGTCTTAAGGTGGAGTATGACAAACTGGCCAATGAGAAGACGGAGATGCAGCGCCACTACGTCATGGTGAGACACAACAATGGCTTCTGCTGTCAGAGCTGAAGCAACAGGGCCTCGAACCAACAACCTTCCTAAAAACTGTGTCTGCTTTCAGTATTACGAGATGTCCTACGGCCTGAACATAGAGATGCACAAACAGGTAAAACTCTAATCTGAGCACTTCTCTCTCTCCTCACATATTTCTTCATTAGTAACATCGGCGCGACAGGTGCGGGATCATTACGGGCTGCTTTGATAGCTGCTGTCAGGCACTTATCAGAGGGAGAGAGGGGGGAGGGGAGGTCCAGTGGGGGGGGGGGGTGTGGTGGGTGAGGGAGGGGGTGTGGTGGGTGAGGGGGGGGGTGTGGTGGGGGAGGGGGTGAGGCGCAGCGCTGTGAAAACAGGTTAATCGACTGATCCGTGCGAGCCGCTGACTCCAGCCTCGGCCGCGGTGATGAGAGTGGCTGAATAATTCATCAGAGGGTCTCTAACCTGCTGAACGCTGTGTTTGTGGTGCAAACAGAAGCTGGGGGGGCCACATTATAACGGGGGGGAGGAGGGGGGAGGGAGGGGGGAGGGGGGAGGGAGGAGGGGGGAGGGAGAGAGTGGATTAGAATGTGTGATGTAGATGTGTTATTACAGCAGCAGGAGGTTTTTAGATCTTATTGGAAAGAGTCTGAGGACAGTGTTGATCCAGGACCACATTTAAGGACGTTATTATGCTAAAGTTAGAGATTCTATACTAGCTTCTTTATTATGCTAAAGTTAGAGATTTTATACTAGCTTCTTTATTATGCTAAAGCTAGAGATTCTATACTAGCTTCTTTATTATGCTAAAGTTAGAGATTCTATAGAGATATCTCACGTGACGTCACGATGCCTCGAACTCGCGGGGCATCCGCCATACTGGAGGACAAGCAAACGCTGTATGATAGTGGCGTGCACCCGGGACCGCATAAACATGTTCAACATTTTTGCCGTTTTTGGCTGCAGCAAAAGGAGAGACAGGGAAAATAAGTTGTGTTACCGACTGCCAGCCGTCCTTACTTCACACGGCTCAAAAACAGAAGACATCTCAAAGAAACGAGAGAGAAATGGCACAACCATACGCAACAACAAAAAACTAATAGCCCCCAGAGCGCCCGAATATGGATCATTTCATTTCTGCTAAGTGAAATCGATTTGATGGCGGATTTAGTGTTATTCCGAAACAAACAGAAGTTTAAGGATAAAACATATCTGTCTGACTGCAACTTGGGGTTGCTCCATAGACTGTAGCTTAGCTTGTAGCATAGCTGTTATATATTTGGTCTCACACAGGACCTCACCCGGTTCACAGGGTATCTGACTTACCGAAGGCCAGCAGACATGTGAACGACTGAGCCGTGCTCCAGGGTGCACCGTACTAGTATTTATTAATAAAATATACGGCTCCTCACAGTAGACGCAGAAAGCTCCATTGATTTGAATGTAATCTCATTATTTCCACTGCAGTGTAGCCACACATAGATCCATGGTGTAACAATAAACACATTAAATGTTAATCGGAGAATACATTATGCATATACATTCTTAATACACGTGCACAGAGGTTTTCAGATTTTTCTGTTCACGTTTTCATGAAAAAACACTGTTTTAATGCGACAATATGCGACCGCGGTAAACCTGGATGTAACGAATACATTTTAGGATGCATTTTCAGAGGATCTGATTCATGAATTTAGGTTGAGTATATATTTGGGTCACTAACTGCAGAAGTTTCAAATTCTCTGTTCAGTTTTCATGTAGTTCGAGAGAGTTCTAGTTTTGAACGTCCAGTTATAGATAGCTAGCAGGGCTGTTACTCGCCGAGGTTGTCCTCCAGTATGGCTGCCGTGGCTGCTAGTCACGTGACCGTAGGATCCCTCTATACTAGCTTCTTTATTATGCTAAAGTTAGAGATTCTATACTAGCTTCTTTATTATGCTAAAGTTAGAGATTCTATACTAGCTTCTTTATTATGCTAAAGTTAGAGATTTTATACTAGCTTCTTTATTATGCTAAAGATAGAGATTCTATACTAGCTTCTTTATTATGCTAAAGCTAGAGATTTTATACTAGCTTCTTTATTATGCTAAAGTTAGAGATTTTATACTAGCTTCTTTATTATGCTAAAGTTAGAGATGCTATACTAGCTTCTTTATTATGCTAAAGTTAGAGATTTTATACTAGCTTCTTTATTATGCTAAAGCTAGAGATTCTATACTAGCTTCTTTATTATGCTAAAGCTAGAAATTTTATACTAGCTTCTTTATTATGCTAAAGTTAGAGATTTTATACAAGCTTCTTTATTATGCTAAAGTTAGAGATTTTATACTAGCTTCTTTATTATGCTAAAGTTAGAGATTTTATACTAGCTTCTTTATTATCTCTAATAAACTCGTCACAATCAGACTTTTACAGAACCTTCTGCCTGTGACACATGTAGCTCCTGAGCACTGATGCAATCCACCTGCTGGGGTTTAGCTCCTGAGCACTGATGCAATCCACCTGCTGGGGTTTAGCTCCTGAGCACTGATGCAATCCACCTGCTGGGGTTTAGCTCCTGAGCACTGATGCAGTCCACCTACTGGGGTTTAGCTCCTGAGCACTGATGCAATCCACCTGCTGGGGTTTAGCTCCTGAGGACGTTGGTCTCTGTCTCGGCAGCTGTGTAAAGTCCTCAGAGTATTGTATTGAAAGTATTGTATTGAAAGTATTGTATTGAAAGTATTGAAAAGTGCTGTTGATGGAAGCGTTAGAAATGATAAAAACATTATAGTGATTTGTCCTGCTGTGGTTTTTGTTCTGACTCTGGGAAAATATCAAATTTTAGGAAAAACTGAAAACCTGGAAAAATGTTTTAATTTATATTTATTTATTTGATTTATTGTGAAATGAAACGACAAAAGTAAATCCTCTGATGCTGGAGGCTGCGGGCGTCTCTTCTTAAGGACCAATGTCTGTGTCTTTGTTATCATTGCATTTCCTGTGTTCCTTGATTCTCTAATCTGATGTTGGTGAATCCACAACTTTGTAAAGTCTCCGAGACGACTGCTGCTGTGATTTAGGACGATACACAAATATATTATATTGAACTGAACTTAAAATTCTAAGAAAGGACAAAATGCAGGAAAAATACTACCTTAAAGCTGCACTAACTGACTTTGGGATTTTGAAGCAGCAGACTCACTGGCCTCGCTCTTTCTGCTCCCCTCCCCGCACCCACGAAGCTATCGCCCCCCACACACACACCCACTGTTGGGACGGAGCTAGCGTCTCCCAATATGGATAATACATGGATATGGATTTGTACGTGGATGGTGTGACCATAGAACGATAGAACCGGGAAGCGCGGAGGAACAGGACTTTCTTTTGGATGGCTGTCTCTCTGTGTAAGCAGTAACCGTGACGAAGACGAGGAAGTTTCAGGTTAGCTCCGCAGCTTGTTGTGCTAACTCAGCCGTCTATGCTAACGGACCTGTAGATTTCTCACAAAAGTGGGGGCCAGTGGTCCGCTGTGATTGGTCACAATCCGCGACCCGGAACACATTCTCTTCCTTGTTTCATCAAAACTTGATCTAAAATATAATGTCACGCCAGCACAAATCTGCGATACTTTTTCTTCAAAAGAACGTTTATCCCAAAGCACTGCATGGACATGGATAGCACTTTTGTAATGAATACGAAAATAAAGTCAGTTACTGCAGCTTTAAATGACAACATCCTGTGTCCTCAGAGTAAAGTTTGTGTAAGCCTCAGTCGTTCAGGGATTAGTCAAAGCAAAGGAAGGTTTCTCACCTGTCCTCTGTACAGTACTGATGAAGGTTTCTCACCTGTCCTCTGTACAGTACTGATGAAGGTTTCTCACCTGTCCTCTGTACAGTACTGATGAAGGTTTCTCAC
This sequence comes from Knipowitschia caucasica, assembly GCA_964034765.1. Taxonomy (NCBI): domain Eukaryota; kingdom Metazoa; phylum Chordata; class Actinopteri; order Gobiiformes; family Gobiidae; genus Knipowitschia; species Knipowitschia caucasica. The sequence goes on from OZ035842.1 coordinate 28,692,565, forward strand.
CTGTCCTCTGTACAGTACTGATGAAGGTTTCTCACCTGTCCTCTGTACAGTACTGATGAAGGTTTCTCACCTGTCCTCTGTACAGTACTGATGAAGGTTTCTCACCTGTCCTCTGTACAGTACTGATGAAGGTTTCTCACCTGTCCTCTGTACAGTACTGATGAAGGTTTCTCACCTGTCCTCTGTACAGTACTGATGAAGGTTTCTCACCTGTCCTCTGTACAGTACTGATGAAGGTTTCTCACCTGTCCTCTGTACAGTACTGATGAAGGTTTCTCACCTTCTCTGTACAGTACTGAAGGTTCTCACCTGTCCTCTGTACAGTACTGATGAAAGGTTTCTCACCTGTCCTCTGTACAGTACTGATGAAGGTTTCTCACCTGTCCTCTGTGAAGGGTGAGAAACCTTCCTTTGCTCCTCAGACTGAGCGGCTGTTCATGAACCAGGAGGAGATTTTATTAATCTGCTGCGACAGGTCAGACAGCTGCCCTCGATAAATAATACAAAATGTTAGTAGTAGTAAAAAGTGTAAAGTAGAATCATTGATATAATTATTAAAATCTTGTCAGAATATGCAACATGGAACCACATGTGTCTCTGTCACTTTACTCTGAGCTCAGGGCCTCAGGATGCTAACATGTACTGTAGCATCACATGCTAACATGTCCAGTAGCATCACATGCTAACATGTACAGTAGCATCACATGCTAACATGTACAGTAGCATCACATGCTAACATGTCCAGTAGCATCACATGCTAACATGTACAGTAGCATCACATGCTAACATGTACAGTAGCATCACATGCTAACATGTACAGTAGCATCACATGCTAACATGTCCAGTAGCATCACATGCTAACATGTACTGTAGCATCACATGCTAACATGTACTGTAGCATCACATGCTAACATGTACAGTAGCATCACATGCTAACATGTACAGTAGCATCACATGCTAACATGTACAGTAGCATCACATGCTAACATGTACAGTAGCATCACATGCTAACATGTCCAGTAGCATCACATGCTAACATGTCCAGTAGCATCACATGCTAACATGTCCAGTAGCATCACATGCTAACATGTCCAGTAGCATCACATGCTAACATGTACAGTAGCATCACATGCTAACATGTACTGTAGCATCACATGCTAACATGTCCAGTAGCATCACATGCTAACATGTACAGTAGCATCACATGCTAACATGTACTGTAGCATCACATGCTAACATGTACTGTAGCATCACATGCTAACATGTACTGTAGCATCACATGCTAACATGTACTGTAGCATCACATGCTAACATGTACAGTAGCATCACATGCTAACATGTACAGTAGCATCACATGCTAACATGTACTGTAGCATCACATGCTAACATGTACTGTAGCATCACATGCTAACATGTACAGTAGCATCACATGCTAACATGTACTGTAGCATCACATGCTAACATGTACTGTAGCATCACATGCTAACATGTCCAGTAGCATCACATGCTAACATGTACTGTAGCATCACATGCTAACATGTACTGTAGCATCACATGCTAACATGTACTGTAGCATCACATGCTAACATGTACTGTAGCATCACATGCTAACATGTACTGTAGCATCACATGCTAACATGTACTGTAGCATCACATGCTAACATGTCCAGTAGCATCACATGCTAACATGTACAGTAGCATCACATGCTAACATGTACAGTAGCATCACATGCTAACATGTACTGTAGCATCACATGCTAACATGTACTGTAGCATCACATGCTAACATGTACAGTAGCATCACATGCTAACATGTACTGTAGCATCACATGCTAACATGTACAGTAGCATCACATGCTAACATGTACAGTAGCATCACATGCTAACATGTACTGTAGCATCACATGCTAACATGTACTGTAGCATCACATGCTAACATGTCCAGTAGCATCACATGCTAACATGTACTGTAGCATCACATGCTAACATGTACTGTAGCATCACATGCTAACATGTACTGTAGCATCACATGCTAACATGTACTGTAGCATCACATGCTAACATGTACTGTAGCATCACATGCTAACATGTACTGTAGCATCACATGCTAACATGTACTGTAGCATCACATGCTAACATGTACTGTAGCATCACATGCTAACATGTACTGTAGCATCACATGCTAACATGTACAGTAGCATCACATGCTAACATGTACTGTAGCATCACATGCTAACATGTACAGTAGCATCACATGCTAACATGTACAGTAGCATCACATGCTAACATGTACTGTAGCATCACATGCTAACATGTACAGTAGCATCACATGCTAACATGTACAGTAGCATCACATGCTAACATGTACAGTAGCATCACATGCTAACATGTACTGTAGCATCACATGCTAACATGTACAGTAGCATCAAATGCTAACATGTACTGTAGCATCACATGCTAACATGTACAGTAGCATCACATGCTAACATGTACAGTAGCATCACATGCTAACATGTACTGTAGCATCACATGCTAACATGTACTGTAGCATCACATGCTAACATGTACTGTAGCATCACATGCTAACATGTACTGTAGCATCACATGCTAACATGTACTGTAGCATCACATGCTAACATGTACAGTAGCATCACATGCTAACATGTACAGTGGTGTAACCCAGATATATTTTGATATACTTTTTAAGAAATATTTTAAGAATGATATTGTTCATGTAATTTAAAATATCATTACATTTAAAATCATGTTTTTACCTGTGAAATGAAATGTTTTGTCAAGTCTCGCAAGACTTGGGGCGAGACTTTGGGTCTGAGATTTGCGCGCCGCCATTTTGAATATAGCCGGCTGCTTAGCATTTGTGGTTAGGTGTGTGGGAGATGCTGCATTAAGAGCTGCTACAGATTCATGTGACCGCAAAGTTGTCTTTGCTGCGTATATGTGTGTGTGTGTGAAGAAGGAATCGGCCAGGCTTAGGAGACTGCTTATTGCCATTGGCGACTTGCCGTGAGAGTACTGCCAGCAGCCATCCTACAGTTACCTGTGTGTTTTGATCAGCCTTCACGTCTGCTGCGGTAGGACACGCTGTAGGCACTCGCTCACTCCCACCACCTCCTACATTACGAGGGTTGGGCCGGGGAGCTATTTTCCTTCCCTCTGGATCCTAGAACTGTTTACCTTTTGGGACTAAGAGGCCCTCTCGGACTCTGAGCGTGAACTCGGTGGATGGAAAGAGCGATTGGTTACTTGTTTTTGGTTTTGTTTTGTTTTGTTTTGTAAATATTCAAGTGCACTTGAGCCTGTAAATATTGTAAATACCCCTTCTTCAAAATATCAATAACACAAATAATTTGCTAGCATCCCAGTTGTCTTGAGTATTTCATACGCACTATCATTTCCTCCCAGAGAGAACTTATTTTTCTGAGTAGTCTCAGTCATATTACATTTTACAAAGAAAGTTACTATATTACCGATATAATCAGTAACTCTTATGCACATACGTGTTACATAAGTAGCGAGCTAGATAGCCAGGAGGAAATCTAAAATAGTGCTTAATAAATACTCTGGGTGCTTTATATAAAAATGGAAGTGTTTGAAGGGATGTCACTCAAAATATCAAATACATTGCTGGTTGAGGGCACAACGTCTGATGTCAAGGAAGTTGTTGAGTTCCTTGAACAATACGGTAAGATTAACAGGACAGCGATTATAAATGACCCCGTTTCTGAATTTGATGAAGCCCTTGTTGTTGAATTTGAATCGGGTATGTCTATTGCTACGCTTAAGCCAATATTGCCATACAATTTCAGTTCAGTTAAGAACCCAGGAAGTTATTTTATTCGTGAGTTATCGGATATTTATTCAAATCATGTGGGGAAAGTTAAAACTGAAACTTATTTGGCTGATATTCAAAAACTGGCTAAAGTATCAGGCATAGACTATGCTGAAGTTCTCTCAACGATGATGAAGCAGATTAGTAACTCACTCCAAGACATAAAGCCTGACGAAGCCAAGTCCTCAATAAGCTCAACTGAAGCTATTGTGTCACCACCCACTGTGCCTTCTGTGGCTCCTGCACCACCCACAATCAATGTGTCCTCCTTGCCCAGAGGGAGAATATCTACTGCCCACTTACCTACTCAAGATTTGAATCCCCCCCGAGGTCCAGAGGCTGGTTGTGGAGCACATAGTGAAAAGTGAGGACGGTCCGACACATCACCTGTCCACACAGAGACTCAGGCCATTCTCGGGACGGACCCCCAGACCCCCGCACGAAGCAGATTATGACACCTGGCGTGCAGGAGTGGAGCTATTGTTAACTGACCCAGCGATATCAGATCTACATCGTTCAAGGCGTATTGTTGACAGTCTGCTGCCACCAGCTGTGGAAATGGTCCGCCACTTAAGTCCTGATACATTACCTATGGTTTACATGCAGATCTTGGATTCAGCATACGGAACGGTCCAAGATGGTGAAGAGTTGTTTGCTAAATTTATGGACACTTTTCAAGATTCAGGGGAGCGTGCGTCTTCTTATTTACAACGTCTTCAATGTGTTTTAAACTTGGCTGTTAAGAGAGGTGGGATCGCGGAAGTTGACACAAATAGACACTTGCTTAGTCAATTTTGTCGCGGCTGCTGGGACAATACACTTATTTCCGAATTACAGTTAAAACAAAAGAAATTCAATCCGCCCTCTTTCGCAGAGCTACTTTTATTGCTACGAACTGAGGAAGACCGCGAGGCATCAAAAAGTATCCGTATGAAGCAACATCTAGGGTCAACAAAGCAGAAAGTTTCTACTCATGCTCATATTGCCCACACTGAACATGAAGATAAAGGTGCTATAGCTGCCCTAACCTCTGTCACTCAACAATTGGCCCAGCAGGTTGCAGATATTCAAAAACAACTGGCTCTACTAACTACAACACAGTCACGTTCAAAACACCCAGTGCCCATTCCTCCCTCAAATAGCAAACCCAAGTTTGATAAATCATTGTCACGTCGACAAAGGTTTTGTTATCGCTGTGGTGAAGACGGTCATGTTCGTCCTGAGTGCACCAATGAACCCAACTCTGCCTTGGTTGCTCATAAGAAGAAGCAGGTCAATACACAGTTTCAGTCCAAGAGAAACTTGACCGGCAACAGGGAGTTAAACTAGAACCAGTTCCTGTTACGGGGAGAACAGGGGCTGGGGAGGGTCGACAATTTTCCCCAAAGAAAGCTGCTCAATGTAAATTATCACAGTCCAACTCTACTTCAGCGGAATTACCTCGTGGACTGGTGGGTTCAAAGTGTACAGCACTGGTGCAGATAGCTGGGCGTGAGTGTTCTTGCTTATTGGACACAGGCTCTCAGGTCACCACAATTCCAATTTCGTTCTATAATAATATTCTCTCAGATCAACCCGTCAAGTCACTCAATGATTTACTCCATGTTGAGGGAGCTGCAGGGCAGACAGTACCGTATTTGGGGTATGTGGAGGTGCAAATCACATTCTCCAAAGACTTTTTAGGTTCTGAGTTTACTGTACCCACACTGGCATTGGTAGTTCCAGATGAGGGCCCGGCACCCGTTCTTATTGGAATGAACACGTTGGAGCCGTTATACACTCATTATCTTCAGAGTGATTGTAACACCTCTCCCCCAGTTTCACAGGGATATTGCGCGGTGCTGAAACTCCTTGCCCTACGCCACCAACACAGCCAAGAGGGCAGTGTGGGAGTAATCCGGGTGTGCAGTAAGACACCACAGACTGTCCCTGCTGGATGTACAGTTGTTTTGGAGGGGTCCGCTGATGTTAAGCTCCACTCAGCTGGACGTTGGACACTTATTGAGCATCCCACGTCTCCGCTTCCCGGGGGTTTATGTGTGCAGAGCTGTCTAACTTCCATCCCAAAACTTGCACCATACAAAGTTCCGGTCGTGGTAACCAACGAGTCAGAGCAAGATGTACTGATCCCACCGCGCACAGCTATTGCCAATGTTGGGGAGGCAGCTAGCATATTGTCACAGCAAGCTGTTAGTGCCGCCATTACCAACGCTACTCCGCTACATTTAAATTTTGGTGATTCACCTGTACCAGCTGAATGGAAGGATCGTATTGTAAACAAATTAAGTCAAGCTTCTGAAGTTTTCTCTCAGCATGACTTGGATTTTGGCTGCACAGATAAAGTCCGGCATCACATCAAGCTCAGTGATGAGACGCCATTCAAGCATCGTGCACGGCCAATTCATCCCCAGGATATTGAGGCAGTCCGGAGTCATCTTCGTGATCTCCTCGAAGCGGGGGTAATCAGGGAGTCTGAATCACCTTATTCGTCTCCTATTGTGGTTGTTAGGAAGAAGAATGGAGATGTCAGACTGTGTATAGACTTTCGGAAATTGAATTTACAAACTGTGAAGGATGCTTACGCATTGCCTAATCCAGAAGAATCTTTCTCAGCACTCAGTGGTTCCAAGTGGTTCAGTGTACTGGATTTGAAGTCTGGTTATTATCAGATTGCCATGAATGAAGAAGACAAGCATAAGACAGCCTTTGTTACTCCGATCGGATTCTGGGAATTCAACCGAATGCCCCAGGGTGTGACAAATGCACCAAGCACTTTTCAGAGATTAATGGAGCGCTGTATGGGTGATCTCAATTTAAAGGAAGTTTTAGTGTTCCTCGACGATATCATCATTTTTTCGGAGACACTGGAAGAACATGAGAACCGGCTACTCCGGGTACTTGAACGGTTGAAAGATTTTGGACTCAAGTTGTCTCCAGAAAAGTGTCTTTTCTTTCAGACATCCGTGAAGTACCTGGGTCACATTGTTTCGGAGAAGGGTGTGGAGACGGATCCTGGAAAGATCGAAGCCTTAAAATCCTGGCCGATTCCTACGAACTTAAAAGAGTTGAGATCATTCCTTGGATTCGCCGGTTATTATCAGCGGTTTATTAAGGATTATGCTTCTTTCACCAAGCCGCTGAATGACCTCACCAAAGGTTATGGGTCAACACGGAAGTCCAACAAGGTGAAGCATCCTCCCACTTCCTGCTTGACGACCAAAGAACCCTTTGGGGATCGATGGACTACGGAGTGCCAGAGAGCTTTTGAAGTCTTGATCGACAAATTGACGTCGGCACCTGTCCTCGGTTTTGCCAACCCCAAGCAACCCTATATTCTGCATACGGATGCCAGCACAACCGGGCTGGGAGCTGCTCTTTATCAAGAACAGGATGGGCGGCTCAGGGTCATCGCTTATGCAAGTCGGGGGTTGTCGCACAGCGAGTCGCGTTATCCAGCTCATAAGCTGGAGTTTCTGGCACTGAAGTGGAGTGTTGTGGAGAAGTTTCACGACTATCTCTATGGAGCAAATTTTACTGTCGTTACGGATAGTAATCCTCTAACCTACATTCTTACTTCTGCTCGGTTGGATGCCACCAGCCATCGTTGGCTTGCAGCGCTTTCAGCGTATTCCTTTAAGCTGCAGTACCGAGCAGGCCGTCACAATCATGACGCTGACGGATTGTCACGACGGCCACATGTATCCAGCTCTGATGACAGCCATTTGCTGAAGGAACAAGGATTGATCCAGCAATTTCTGGAGCAACGTGTTGCCAAGACAGCTGATGAGGAAGAGTTATCTGCAGAGATTGTTAATACAATCTGTGAAACCTCTCTGCAGAAAGGGTCAGTTCATGGTGAAGATCCACCCTTTACCCTTGTGGAGTCTCTCTCAGTGCATGTGAAGGCCATTCCAGACTGCTATGCTGCTGAGGATCTTCATGGCCTTCCAGAACTTCCAGAGCTGGCAGAGAAAGAACTGAGAGATCGACAGCAGGCTGATCCGGCCTTCCATGAGGTGATCCAACAATTGGAAACTGGTGTTGCTGTAGTACCTGCTTTACGCAAAGAGCTTCCAGAGTTACCACTACTGCTCCGGGAACTACCCAAGTTAGAGATGGTGGATGGTGTCCTGTACAGGAGAAGATTGGAAGATAATCGTGTCAATCTACAACTAGTGTTGCCTCCTGATCTGCGTTCAGTTGTTTTCACAAGTCTCCATGACCACATGGGCCATATGGGAGTGGAAAGGACGCTGGATCTAATTCGCCAGCGGTTCTTTTGGCCAAAAATGGCTGCTGAAGTGGAGAGGAAGATTCGAACTTGTGGTCGGTGCGTACGGCGGAAAACTGCGCCAGAAAGGGCTGCGCCACTTGTAAATATCAAGACCTCTCGGCCACTCGAATTACTTTGCATGGATTTCCTGTCGATTGAACCTGACAGCAGCAATACGAAAGATGTGTTGGTACTTACTGATCATTTCACAAAGTTTGCTATGGCAATTCCCACTCCAAACCAGCGAGCACAAACGGTTGCAAAATTTCTTTGGAATGATTTTATTGCAAACTTTGGTGTCCCAGAACGCCTGCACACGGATCAAGGTCCCGACTTTGAGTCAAAGTTGATCCGGGAACTCTGTGAGCTGACTGGTATGAAAAAGACCCACACCACCCCGTACCACCCTCGAGGGAACCCCGTTGAGAGGTTTAATCGAACATTGCTTAACATGCTGGGAACTTTAGAGAACAAACAGAAGACCAGATGGCGAGATTATGTGAAACCTCTTGTGCACGCCTATAATTGCACACGCAATGAGGTAACTGGCTTCACGCCTTATGAACTCATGTTTGGCAGAACACCAAGACTCCCAGTTGATTTGGCTTTTGGTCTTCCTGTTCGTGAGAAGCCAACTTCTTCACATACAGAATATGTCAAAAGTTTGAAGTCTCGTCTCAAAGAGAGTTATCAATTAGCCTCTCGAAGTGCACAGAAGTCAGCTGATCGGAATAAAGCTCGATTTGACCGACGTGTAACTCCTTGCAAGCTGGACATGGGAGATAGAGTTCTGGTTCGCAGTGTCCGGATCCGAGGGAAACACAAATTGGAGGACAAGTGGGAATCTGACGTCTATGTAGTCATTAAATGTGCTGGAGATCTTCCCGTGTACACAGTGAAGCCAGAGACCAAGGATGGACCAACTCGCACCCTTCATAGAGATCTGCTCCTTCCCTGTGGGTTCCTCCCAGCTGCACCTTCTCGAGGCATTTCACCCGCTGCTCCTGTCCGAAAACATCAGACCCGCAGTCAAGCCCCACCTGAACTAGCTGACCCATACTTCTCTGATGATGACGACAGTCCTCCTTTCATCTCAATCAGTATAGTGGAATTTCCTGAAACTATTTCTAGTGTTCAACCCAGCCACAGTCACACTCTTGATGTTGAGCAGTCCGACATCCCTCTGGATCCAGCTTTAGCCACAAGAGTTGACGAGATTCCCAATCCTCCTGTTGAGCCTTCTCAAGAAATGGTTCCAGAGTCTAGCCATGAACCTGAGGCTACATTGCTATTGGACAATGAGAGATCTGTTGAAGCTGAAGATAAATTACCTATCCACCTTACCGATCCTTACCATTCTACCGATACTCCTGAAGCTGGCACTGAAACTATGGAGGAGGATGTGGCTGAAGACGTGCCAATTATTGAACAGTCTTTAAACCCTGAGGTGACAAACTCTGTTCCAGAAACAGTTACTGAAGTTGTAGAAGCCACTAATGTCAGTCATGAGGTAGGGGAAGATGTTGTACTTCGCCGCACAGGTCGTACTAGGGCCCCGCCTAGCCGGTTAACATATACCAAGTTGGGTAATCCCCTTATCTCTGTCGTCCAAACAATGTTTCAAACCCTTTCAGATGCTTACGCTGACGCTTTAAACCGCGCTGCTGTAATGGATATTTATCCCAAACGTAGTTAGCTTTCCCTCGTCTCAACATGCGACGGGACGTGCATGGTCTAAAGGGGGGAGGGTGTAACCCAGATATATTTTGATATACTTTTTAAGAAATATTTTAAGAATGATATTGTTCATGTAATTTAAAATATCATTACATTTAAAATCATGTTTTTACCTGTGAAATGAAATGTTTTGTCAAGTCTCGCAAGACTTGGGGCGAGACTTTGGGTCTGAGATTTGCGCGCCGCCATTTTGAATATAGCCGGCTGCTTAGCATTTGTGGTTAGGTGTGTGGGAGATGCTGCATTAAGAGCTGCTACAGATTCATGTGACCGCAAAGTTGTCTTTGCTGCGTATATGTGTGTGTGTGTGAAGAAGGAATCGGCCAGGCTTAGGAGACTGCTTATTGCCATTGGCGACTTGCCGTGAGAGTACTGCCAGCAGCCATCCTACAGTTACCTGTGTGTTTTGATCAGCCTTCACGTCTGCTGCGGTAGGACACGCTGTAGGCACTCGCTCACTCCCACCACCTCCTACATTACGAGGGTTGGGCCGGGGAGCTATTTTCCTTCCCTCTGGATCCTAGAACTGTTTACCTTTTGGGACTAAGAGGCCCTCTCGGACTCTGAGCGTGAACTCGGTGGATGGAAAGAGCGATTGGTTACTTGTTTTTGGTTTTGTTTTGTTTTGTTTTGTAAATATTCAAGTGCACTTGAGCCTGTAAATATTGTAAATACCCCTTCTTCAAAATATCAATAACACAAATAATTTGCTAGCATCCCAGTTGTCTTGAGTATTTCATACGCACTATCATTTCCTCCCAGAGAGAACTTATTTTTCTGAGTAGTCTCAGTCATATTACATTTTACAAAGAAAGTTACTATATTACCGATATAATTAGTAACTCTTATGCACATACGTGTTACAGTAGCATCACATGCTAACATGTACAGTAGCATCACATGCTAACATGTACAGTAGCATCACATGCTAACATGTACAGTAGCATCACATGCTAACATGTACAGTAGCATCACATGCTAACATGTACAGTAGCATCACATGCTAACATGTACAGTAGCATCACATGCTAACATGTACAGTAGCATCACATGCTAACATGTACAGTAGCATCACATGCTAACATGTACAGTAGCATCACATGCTAACATGTACAGTAGCATCACATGCTAACATGAACAGTAGCATCAGCACAGAGATGTCAGAGTTCCCAGAAGACACTACTGTAGAACAGGCCGTGGACATTTTTGTGTCTGGATTTAAAACCTGTCGTCTGCTGTAGTTTGTGCTGCTCAGACCTCAAACCTGGCACCCGGAGCAAAGAGCTGCTCAGACCTCAAACCTGGCACCCGGAGCAAAGAGCTGCTCAGACCTCTGACCTGGCACATGGAGCAAAGAGCTGCTCAGACCTCTGACCTGGCACCCGGAGCAAAGAGCTGCTCAGACCTCAAACCTGGCACCCGGAGCAAAGAGCTGCTCAGACCTCTGACCTGGCACCCGGAGCAAAGAGCTGCTCATACCTCTGACCTGGCACCCGGAGCAAAGAGCTGCTCAGACCTCTGACCTGGCACCCGGAGCAAAGAGCTGCTCAGACCTCTGACCTGGCACCCGGAGCAAAGAGCTGCTCAGACCTCAAACCTGGCACCCGGAGCAAAGAGCTGCTCAGACCTCAAACCTGGCACCCGGAGCAAAGAGCTGCTCAGACCTCTGACCTGGCACCCGGAGCTTCCAGCTGACTTCACACACACTGCTGTAAACAGAGTGACACTTGTGCTGCAAACGACAAACACACACACTCCACTCACTGCAAACGACAAACACACACACTCCACTCACTGCAAACGACAAACACACACACTCCACTCACTGCAAACGACAAACACACACACTCCACTCACTGCAAACGACAAACACACACACTCCACTCACTGCAAACGACAAACACACACACTCCACTCACTGCAAACGACAAACACACACAGATAAAACACACACAGACAAAACAAACACACACAGTCTCTGCTTTTGACACTTTGAACTAAAACTATGAAACTATTCTTTATTGTCGCTGCTGTTTGGTTTTTGTCAAATACATTTTCCCAGTTTCGAGGCTCGGTGTTTTTTCTGAGGGTTCTAGTTTGTTTCTGTTCTATCGTTTAAGAGATATTTGTCTGGAAATATTATCAAAATAATTATTTATTCTTTACCGGCTTCGAAAAGGTCCCGAGACATTATTTAGGGTCAAACCAGTGGGGGAGGGTCCCGGCTCAAAAGTGTCCAAAATGACGTGCGCTGACATGCTGCAATACCACCCCGGGCCTGTGGGGGTGGACCCGGGATAAGAATTAGCCAATGCTATATGTTAGCATTGGCTAATTCTCAGACCTCTTGAAAACGTCTTTACAGGATGGTCCAAAAGTTGTCTCTTGGCCCAAAGCTCCGTTCCACATGTGTGTCAATGCTGAGGGGGGTGTTCTGGACCAGTCTAGTTTAGTCGCTGTGGACTTTTGAAGTCTCTCGTTCAAATGAATGGAGCTGCGCATGCGTTTTTTTTACCATTTTCTTGTGGGCGGGACCACTCGCGGCCATTTTGGATTGCTCCAGTAGAGCACATTTTTGGCCCATTAGTTAGAACGGCGGAGATAGTCTATGGGTCAAACATGTGATTTTTATGGTTTTTCTGTCTCTTGTTGCAATATTATAAAATCATCTTTGTCTTTGTGTATCATGTTATATATTTGTCTAACGCTAGCTAAGCAGGGCAGGGCCTGGTTAGTGCTGTGATGGGAGACCTTTGGGAACAGCAGGTGCCACAGTGAGGTGGCTGTAAAGTGCCAGACTGTGGTTGTGTCCTTAGGCAAGACACTTCCCCCACATTAGAATGAGTCTGGTGTGTGTGAATGGTTGGTGGTGGTCGGAGGGGCCGATGGCACATACTGGTTGCCTCGCTTCTGTCAGTGTGCCCCAGGGCAGCTGTGGCTACTGTAGTTTATCACCACCGTGTTTGGAGAGAGAGAATAATGATGTGAGTAGGACTTTGAGCGTCCTGGAAAGTGCTGTAGAAAACATTATTATTATTATTATTGTTATTGTTGTTATTATTATTATTATCAGACAAACAGCAGCCTGTGGAGGAGATGTGCAAAGAGGACGTTTCCAGAATATGTACCGGACACAATCTATAAAAGTCTGTTTAGGACTTTATTCTGTATTTGCTAAGAACTTCCTTCACTCTTTGTTGCTAAGTTAGACTGTGTTTACACTTCCTCCTTTGGGTCAGCACATCGTTAGGAGCAGTGGTTCTCGTGGCACCCCCTCCACTACTCCCGGCTTTATCTGCTTTGTTTGTGTCGCTAACACTGTTCCCATCTGCCAGAGACCAGAGAGAGAGACCAGAGAGAGAGACCAGAGAGAGAGACCAGAGAGAGAGACCAGAGAGAGAGACCAGAGAGTGAGAGACCAGAGCAGAGAGTGAGAGACCAGAGCAGAGAGAGACCAGAAAGAGAGAGAGACCAGAGAGAGAGACCCGAGAGAGAGAGAGACCCCAGAGAGAGAGAGACCAGAGAGAGAGACCCCAGAGAGAGACCCCAGAGAGAGACCAGAGAGAGAGAGACCAGAGAGAGAGACCAGAGAGAGAGACCAGAGAGAGAGAGACCAGAGACCAGAGAGAGAGAGAGACCAGAGAGAGAGACCAGAGAGAGATACCAGAGAGAGAGACCAGAGAGAGAGACCAGAGAGAGAGAGAGACCAGAGAGAGAGACCCCAGAGAGAGACATGCAGAAAAAACATCTGATTTTTGTTATTTAAAGAAATAAACAGGAGCTTTGGGGATTGTGTTTTACCCCCCCCCCCCTCCTCACCTCCGCCCCCGTTACTCCTCCCCCCTCCCCCCCCCTCACACCGCTCCTCTGGTCGCTGCTTAGATCTCGTGGCACTTGTGGAATTACATGCGGTTCCACCATGTGCAATAAATTATCCGGCCGTCTGCGCTTCCAGTGAAAAACCAGAGAAAATCCCTGTGATGTTTGCGTTCGCAGCAGCCCCGGCTTCAACTGCGGCTCGTAAATTCCTCCAACGATGTCGCTTTGACGCTGTTATTTCCTCTCCCTCCCCCCTCCCTCTCTCTGGTCTCTCTCTCTCTCTGTGTCTCTCTCTCTCTGTGTGTCTCTCTCTCCAACACACCTCCCTGTTTCATGCTGCTCGTTTAGCAAAGAGAGACCAGAGAGAGACCAGAGAGAGTTTATAGAGAGAGAGACCAGAGAGAGAGACCAGAGAGAGAGACCAGAGAGAGAGACCAGAGAGAGAGACCAGAGAGAGAGACCAGAGAGAGAGACCAGAGAGAGACCAGAGAGAGACCAGAGAGAGACCAGAGAGAGACCAGAGAGAGACCAGAGAGAGACCAGAGAGAGACCAGAGAGAGAGACCAGAGAGAGTCTATAGAGAGAGAGACCAGAGAGAGAGACCAGAGAGAGTCTATAGAGAGAGAGACCAGAGAGAGTCTATAGAGAGAGAGACCAGAGAGAGTTTATAGAGAGAGAGACCAGAGAGAGAGACCAGAGAGAGAGACCAGAGAGAGAGACCAGAGAGAGACCAGAGAGAGACCAGAGAGAGACCAGAGAGAGACCAGAGAGAGTCTATAGAGAGAGAGACCAGAGAGAGTCTATAGAGAGAGAGACCAGAGAGAGAGACCAGAGAGAGTCTATAGAGAGAGAGACCAGAGAGAGTCTATAGAGAGAGAGACCAGAGAGAGAGACCAGAGAGAGAGACCAGAGAGAGAGACCAGAGAGTCTATAGAGAGAGACCAGAGAGAGTTTATAGAGAGAGAGACCAGAGAGAGAGACCAGAGAGTCTATAGAGAGAGACCAGAGAGAGTCTATAGAGAGAGAGACCAGAGAGAGAGAGACCAGAGAGTCTATAGCGAGAGAGAACAGAGATAGACCAGAGAGAGAGACAAGAGAGAGTCTATAGAGAGAGAGAGTCTATAGAGAGAGAGAGACCAGAGAGAGAGAGACCAGAGAGAGACCAGAGAGAGACCAGAGAGAGACCAGAGAGAGAGACCAGAGAGAGAGACCAGAGAGAGAGCCCAGAGAGAGAGCCCAGAGAGAGAGACCAGAGAGAGAGACCAGAGAGAGAGACCAGAGAGAGAGACCAGAGAGAGAGACCAGAGAGAGAGACCAGAGAGAGAGACCAGAGAGAGAGACCAGAGAGAGACCAGAGAGAGACCAGAGAGAGACCAGAGAGAGACCAGAGAGAGACCAGAGAGAGACCAGAGAGAGACCAGAGAGAGACCCTGTGTTGAACTGGAGCTTGTAAATTCCT
>OZ035842.1:28712702-28777702 GCA_964034765.1 Knipowitschia caucasica
AGCGAGAGAGACCAGAGAGAGACCAGAGAGAGGCCAGAGAGAGACCAGAGAGAGACCAGAGAGAGACCAGAGAGAGACCAGAGAGAGACCAGAGAGAGACCAGAGAGAGACCAGAGAGAGACCAGAGAGAGACCAGAGAGAGACCAGAGAGAGACCAGAGAGAGACCAGAGAGAGACCAGAGAGAGACCAGAGAGGGACCAGAGAGAGAGACCAGAGAGAGAGACCAGAGAGAGACCAGAGAGAGACCAGAGAGAGAGACCAGAGAGAGAGACCAGAGAGAGAGACCAGAGAGAGACCAGAGAGAGAGACCAGAGAGAGAGAGAGACACCAGAGAGAGACCAGAGAGAGACACCAGAGAGAGAGCCAGAGCCAGTTTCTTGTCTGTGCTTGAGCCAAAAGAGAAACTCAGACCAAAGTTATTTCTGTTCCTCATTAGTGAAGAGGCCTTTGCTCTGGTGCTAATGGACAGATGGTCTGGGTCTGGGTCCGGGACTGGGTCTAGGTCTGGGACTGGTACTGGGTCTGGGTCCGCCCTTCTCACCAGATGAAGCTTCCAGAACTCTCAGTCCTCATTTCCTCTGTTTACATCCAATCTGTTCATTTTTAATTTTCTTTCACTTTTACCAAGAGCTAAAACTGGTGAATGTGACTGGGTCTGGGTCTGGGACTGGGACTGGGTCTGGGACTGGGACTGGGACTGGGTCTGGGACTGGGACTGGGACTGGGTCTGGGACTGGGACTGGGACTGGGTCTGGGACTGGGACTGGGACTGGGTCTGGTAAACTGGTGAATGTGACTGAAATGCAGCAAAAAACGATTGTTGAGAGATGCTAAATGCTAACTGCTAATAGTGTGTTGCTATGGTAACCAGCCCTCGTTCTTCTCTGGTGGAAAAACAAGCTCAGCCCAGAACCAGTCTAGGACCAGTCCAGACTCAGCCCAGACTCAGTCCAGACTCAGTCCAGACTCAGTCCAGACTCAGTCCAGAGTCAGTCCAGACTCAGCCCAGACTCAGCCCAGACTCAGCCCAGACTCAGCCCAGACTCAGCCCAGACTCAGCCCAGACTCAGCCCAGACTCAGCCCAGACTCAGCCCAGACTCAGCCCAGACTCAGTCCAGAACCAGCCCAGACTCAGCCCAGACTCAGCCCAGACTCAGTCCAGAACCAGCCCAGACTCAGCCCAGACTCAGCCCAGACTCAGCCCAGACTCAGCCCAGACTCAGCCCAGACTCAGCCCAGACTCAGTCCAGAACCAGCCCAGACCAGCCCAGAACTCAGTCCAGAACCAGCCCAGAACCAGCCCAGAACCAGCCCAGACTCAGCCCAGACTCAGCCCAGACTCAGCCCAGACTCAGCCCAGACTCAGCCCAGACTCAGCCCAGACTCAGCCCAGACTCAGCCCAGACTCAGCCCAGACTCAGCCCAGACTCAGCCCAGACTCAGCCCAGACTCAGTCCAGAACCAGTCCAGAACCAGCCCAGACTCAGCCCAGACTCAGCCCAGACTCAGCCCAGACTCAGCCCAGACTCAGCCCAGACTCAGCCCAGACTCAGTCCAGAACCAGCCCAGACTCAGTCCAGACTCAGTCCAGAACCAGCCCAGAACCAGCCCAGAACCAGCCCAGACCAGCCCAGACTCAGCCCAGACTCAGCCCAGACTCAGCCCAGACTCAGCCCAGACTCAGCCCAGACTCAGCCCAGACTCAGCCCAGACTCAGCCCAGACTCAGCCCAGACTCAGCCCAGACTCAGCCCAGACTCAGCCAGACTCAGTCCAGACTCAGCCCGACTCAGCCCAGACTCAGCCCAGACTCAGTCCAGAACCAGTCCAGACTCAGCCCAGACTCAGCCCAGACTCAGTCCAGACTCAGTCCAGACTCAGCCCAGACTCAGCCCAGACTCAGCCCAGACTCAGTCCAGAACCAGTCCACAGCCAGTTTGACAGATCTGTACCTTTGCTCTGTACCTTTGCTCTCAGCTCTGTTCCTTTGTCGTTCTTAAATATTAAAGTTTCTGAGTTTGAAAGATTCTGCACCAAAAGTTTGGAAAAACTCATAAATGTTTCAGGAAAATAATGCATTCTTTAAACAGTGGTTGTTTGTTTGGTTTGTGGGAGAAAGTACAGAACAGTCTTTCAGAGCAGAGGTCTCCTGTGGCTCGGGAGCTACCTGTAGCTCGCCAGCCCCTTTCAAGTAGCTCCCCAAAGGATTTAGATTTGAACACATGATCTTGAATGAATTTTTTGTTTCATTACGACCTTGTATACAAGTAGCTCTCTGGCTCCTTTTGTATACAAGTAGCTCTCTGGCTCCTTTGTATACAAGTAGCTCTCTGGCTCCTTTGTATACAAGTAGCTCTCTGGCTCATTTGTATACAAGTAGCTCTCTGGCTCCTTTGTATACAAGTAGCTCTCTGGCTCCTTTGTATACAAGTAGCTCTCTGGCTCCTTTGCATACAAGTAGCTCTCTGGCTCCTTTGCATACAAGTAGCTCTCTGGCTCCTTTGCATACAAGTAGCTCTCTGGCTCCTTTGCATACAAGTAGCTCTCTGGCTCCTTTGCATACAAGTAGCTCTCTGATTGAAAAAGGTTGGAGGCCCCTGCTCTACAGAGAGAAGTGGGAAAGTACATTTGTGTATTTTATTTTTCTACTGCGGCCAATCTGTCTCCTTCAGATCCAGTTTCTGAGACATTTGCAGTAAAACCCCATTGGAATACTTGCTCAAGAGTCCCCAGTGTGCTCCGTGTGTTTTCATTGGCTGTTGGCAGTTCTGTATTTCTGTTTAACCCTCTTCTGCCGTGACCTGAGTCCACGTGTGAAGGTTCCTCGGGACTCAACGGAGGTTCCTGTGTCTGTGTTTCAGCAGCAGCACCTGTCCCACGCCGCCCACGGTCCCCCGGTCCCTCTGCCCGGTCACCCCTCCGGCCTCCAGCCCCCCAGCCTGCCCCCAGGTCTGGCCCCTGGATCCGCCGCCGCCCCTGGACTCCTGGCACTGGGGGCCCTGGGGAGTCAGGCCCATCTCCCGGTGAAGGACGAGAAGAACCACCACGAGCTGGAGCACAGAGGCGAGGACTTCATGTCTATCTTTATAGCGCTGATGCTAACACTAACGCTAACGGGGGTTTAGGATTTAGACGCTCGGAAATCCAGGCATTTGATCCAGCAGTGAGGTATAACTTATGCCCAACACGAGATGCATAGATAAATAGATTGATAGATAGCTGGATGGAGGGATAGATAGATAGATGGATATATTACTGCTTAGTTACTAACAATAGTAGCAACTGCTCTTGATTCTAAACTTCCTCCTTTTGGTTCAGATTCACAGTAAACACAAAAATAGCCTCAAATGAACATGAATATTTCCCACTGTTTGGGACAAAACGCCTGGTTTTGAGCGTCTGTCTGTGGAGAGCTCTCCCCACATGTTTGGGACGAAACGCCTGGAGTTGAGGCCCCGTCTGTGGAGAGCTCTAACCAAATGTTTGGGACGAAACGCCTGGAGTTGAGGCCCCGTCTGTGGAGAGCTCTAACCACATGTTTGGGACGAAACGCCTGGAGTTGAGGCCCCGTCTGTGAAGAGCTCTAACCAGATGTTTGGGACGAAACGCCTGGATTTGAGCGTCTGTCTGTGGAGTGCTCTCACCACATGTTTGGAGAGTGGTGTGTTTTACTGACTGTGGTCAACCATGATGTGGAGCTGAAAACGAGCAGTGAAGGATCATGGGACTTCAGGCTAAAAACCGTCTTTAACGACCACAGAACGACTCCAGACTGAGGCTGAGACGGTGTCACAAGGACTGGTTTATACTTTATCAGAGATTAGGAACTATATCTTTCATTTGTTACTGAGAATTTTATATTTACTGAAACTATGAATTATATTTGTCATAGTTTGAAGTCGCTCTCTGTCTCCACTGCTTTAAAAAAAACCTTTTGGTTCTTTCTTTCTTAGTATTAAAGTAGTCAGATTTTTATGTCCAGTCCTCATTAAAGGGCCATAATCTGTCCTCATTAAAGGGCCCGAATCTGTCATCATTAAAGGGCCTTAATCTGTCCTCATTAAAGGGCCCGAATCTGTCATCATTAAAGGGCCTTAATCTGTCCTCATTAAAGGGCCTTAATCTGTCCTCATTAAAGGGCCCTAATCTGTCATCATTAAAGGGCCCTAATCTGTCATCATTAAAGGGCCCGAATCTGTCATCATTAAAGGGCCTTAATCTGTCCTCATTAAAGGGCCCTAATCTGTCATCATTAAAGGGCCCGAATCTGTCATCATTAAAGGGCCTTAATCTGTCCTCATTAAAGGGCCTTAATCTGTCCTCATTAAAGGGCCCGAATCTGTCATCATTAAAGGGCCCTAATCTGTCCTCATTAAAGGGCCCTAATCTGTCCTCATTAAAGGGCCCAAATCTGTCATCATAATAAACTCTTTTCCAATCCTTCTTTAACTGATAACAATAGTTCAGAGATATTTGAATTTCTAAATTACTTTTCCAGCCTCTAAATCTTGTTATTGTTTTCATTTCGATGTCCCGCCCTCCACCGTTTCACCAATCAGAAAGTCTGTGATCTGGGCGCCAGAACTCACCATGTGGATGCTAATCTCACTGGTAAAGTACCATGTGGCGCAGAACTAAAAAAGGTCTCGTTATGATTCTCAAATCATTAACGACAAAACAAGGAATAAAACCAGGATTTCTATCTTTGTGAAAAAGGTGTTGGTTATAGATTTGTTGTTGACAAAACTCTTGTCTATTCAGCTGTTATGGTCCCAGCTGGATTCGTCTGCATATCTGGCAACCTGAGTCAGGGAGAGTGGGAGAGGCTGCAGTACCACTTTTGGCCACATTTTTACAAACTGCTCCTTTAAAATCTAATATATTTTTAGACACACAGCTCTCAGACCATATTGTTTCTGTTTTAAACTGATCTCTCTCTTTGTGACCTTCATAATCACATGTTGATAATAATATAATGATAAATATAAAAATAGACAAAAGAACGATGTAAATAATGGACGGAGCTTTGAAGAAAACTCACTGATTTTGTCTCTTCTTCTTCTTCTTTTGGCTTCGTGGTCGCTCCGGCTCTGGCTCTGGCCCTGGCTCTGGCTCTGGTTCCTCTGCACAGAAAGCACAGTGAGTACTTTACAAAAATACTTTAATTTCTGGTTTTGATTTGAGAATGACTGACAGGAACGAACAGGATATTCTTTGGCTCTTTGTGAGTGGAGGAAACAGAAAGTATAGATCCATGTCAGGAAGTGGACTGAGTTGCACCATTTTGTAAAACCAATCGTCCTTTAAAACTTTTGTCCCAAACCGTTATTGGCCTGAACTCTCTGTAGCTGGAGGTGATGTTTGTACATTTCTAAATTGCTTATTTCCTGTGTTTTTATGTTATTTTATTATTATTATTATTTTCTTTTTTATGTGCTGCTCAAACAAATCGCCCCTGGTGTGACAAACAAAGTAGTCTGAGTCTGAATCTGAATCTGAGGCCGCTGTCTGAGAGATTGTGTGTGTTGTGTGGTTAAAGCAGGTATGTCCAAACTATGGCCCGGGGGCTAACTGCGGCCCTCTGTGTCTTTGTGCGCGGCCCTCTGCCTCGCGAACCCAAGAGTATGTTTAAGACCCAGACGTGTTCCTGGTTGTGATGTTCTGTTTCTCTAGACTTCAACTTCATTTATTTGTGATTGTATGATGCTAGTTTAGCCGGTGAGTAGCGCTTTGTCATTCAGCCAACTTCAGCTCAGCCAAAGATGAAGCAATACATGGTTTTCCATCACTTGCTTATTACCCATGATGCTTCGCGTGAACGCCATGTTGAGTGTCAAGCTTATATCGCATGTATCATTTGTCATGGATAATTTGTCACGGATCATCTGTCCCCGTGTCTTCTGAAGCCACGAATTGGGCCGACACTGACAGCGTTAAGTTATTGATTCACTGGAGTAATCTGCGAGAAGAGATCCTTGGAGAAATTGAGAGTGATCGGAGATTTGGATCCATATGAAACACAACGAGACCAGTGGACTTGGGCTTACTTTCACTGAACAGTTTTGCAATTAAAAAAACGTCATGATGTATATGATGCAATATTTCTTTCGATTAATAATTTATTTTGAACGAAGCAGTTGATATCACAGGCCGCAAATCACTTCTGTCTACCCCCTCCTCCTCCTCTCATTCATTTAGATGTGAGCCTCGAGGCACCTAAATAAACTGAGTCTCACAGTCGCAGCTCTGAATATAAACCACACACGCTCAGATTTAGCTCTCACTATAAGGTCTCAGAACCGACCTTATAGTGCCGTTTTCCAGGGGTTAGGGTTGAATCCCTCTCGGTTGATCCTCGCCAACTAAGAAGTCTTTTCTCCGTCCCGAGTCTCTCCCCTGACTCGTAATAGCCTTCGGAATGTCCCCACAATCTGCACGGTCACTGCACCCCCAAACCATGCAGGCAGTCGGCATGTTTTAGCGCAAAAAAGTGATCTGAGCGCTTTGTTATCGCTGCATTTCCTGTTTGATTTTCTGATCTGTTGTTGGCAAATCGACAGTTTTGTAAAGTCCTCAGAGAAAAGTACTGTTGGGATTTAGGGAGTAGCATCAGATGAATCAGTTGCATCAAGTCGCATCATAATGTCTTTAAAATGCAAAGTCTTATCAATGACTTTGGCGTTTGGTCGTCGTGGCAACAACTACATGTGTAAAAAATAATCAGAAAAGACTGAAAAACGAGCTGTTAAATAATTCAGGAATCATTTGTGAGCGTTTTCCGAACAACAAAGGTTTTATAAAAATAAGAGGATTTTAGGAACAAAAGAGGATTATTTTGTTGTTTGCAAAAGACTTAAATAATTCACTTTTTCTGCGATTGCGACGAATTGTTTAATACTTTTCAAATGTGTTTCTCACAACACTGTTCGACCCTGAACTTAGGCCAGTTTTATTTGTATGGCACAGTTCATACACAAGGAAACAAAAACAAAACAAGAAAAGAAACGGTTTTAACCTGGATTTGAACATTGTCAGAGAAGAAGTCTCTCACATTTTCAGGAAGACTGCTCCCGATTTCTGCATGAATCTGAAACACTGCCTCCTCATGTTTAGTCCTGACTCTGGGACCAGCAGGAGACCAGTCCCTGTGCTCCTCAGAGTCCCAGCAGGAGACCAGTCCCTGTGCTCCTCAGAGTCCCAGCAGGAGGCCAGTCCCTGTGCTCCTCAGAGTCCCAGCAGGAGACTAGTCCCTGTGCTCCTCAGAGTCCCAGCAGGAGACTAGTCCCTGTGCTCCTCAGAGTCCCAGCAGGAGACTAGTCCCTGTGCTCCTCAGAGTCCCAGCAGGAGACTAGTCCCTGTGCTCCTCAGAGTCCCAGCAGGAGGCCAGTCCCTGTGCTCCTCAGAGTCCCAGCAGGAGTCCAGTCCCTGTGCTCCTTTTTTCTGAACCATCACTTTCTGAGTCTCCCTCATTGTTGCGTCTTTATCACTTGGTTTCAGACACTTTTACATCAGACTTCCTCTTAACTATTTGGTAAAGACACTTTAAAAACTACCAAAAAAAACATAACAAATGATTAGTTTCCTACATCTTAGAAAATCCCCCAAATAAAAATGTTCAATGCTTTCCTCAAGGAGTGAACATTAAAGGTAAATAGGAGGATGTTCTACCTCTGGGTGGATTAAGACTATTGGTCCTCTTGGCTGTCAATCATTCAAATCTCAAGTCACACTAAAGTCTAGTCTCTGAGCTAAAAGGTTTATAGGAGGATTTTCTACTTCCGGGTGGATCGTTGGTCCTCCCGGCTGTCAATCATTCTGCTGATTCGAGCTCATCCAATCAGAGCAGAGTGTTTAGTTCAAAAAGTGGAGAGGGCGGTTCTTTCCTAAAATGTGGGAAAATCCTCCTGTGGACCTTTTAAAGAGTTAAAGTCTAGTCTCTGAGCTGAAGTAGAGACTGGCCCTGACCCGGAAGTGACTTTAAATCTATTTTTCAGAGCGATAAAGTCTGGCTGTGTACCCCCCGAGCCTCCTCCCTCTGGGCTCTCTCTGATCCATTCTTTCTCCTGGTTTCTGTCCTTTGAATATTCATGGTGTCAAACAGAGTGGTGTTGGTGTCCTCCCCCTCCCCCAGTGATGGGAGTGGCCTCAGCGGGTCAGAGGGGGTTGTGTTTCGCAGACCTGGGGGTTGAATGGGTGCAGTCATGTCTGAGGAAATGGAGCCGGAGGCGTTTAGAGGCCGTTGTTCTGGTCGCGGGTCTGGACCAGGAGCGAAAGAAAGAAACCGTGGGACGTGGATTATGTGTCTCTGAGATGGAAGACAAAGATAACATGTCAGATTCAGAGTCATTTGTTTGTGGTTTGCAGTAAAACCCTATTGGAATACATTTGCTAAAGTCCCCAGTGTGTGCACAAAACAAGTCCCCAGTGTGTGCACAAAACAAGTCCCCAGTGTGTGCACAAAACAAGTCCCCAGTGTGTGCACAAAACAAGTCCCCAGTGTGTGCAAAAAACAGGTACGTCAATAAAACAAGGTTAAAAGGGGAGAGAATAGAGTGGTTTTAATCTTAATTTGATAATACTCTGACGTCTCATTTTTGCGTAGCTCTAAATCACAACAGTAGTTTCTCTGAGGACTTTACAAAGCTGTCGATTCTCCAACAACAGATCAGAAAATCAGACGAATACGGGAAATGGAATGATAACAAAACATACGAGGCAGAAACCAATGTCTATAAATGTTGTTGAATGAACTCAGGCTGTAGACCCAGGACTGAGACTGTAGACCCAGGACTGAGGCTCTAGACCCAGGACTGAGGCTGTAGACCCAGGACTGAGGCTGTAGACCCAGGACTGAGGCTGTAGACCCAGGACTGAGGCTGTAGACCCAGGACTGAGGTTGTAGACCCAGGACTGAGGCTGTAGACCCAGGACTGAGGCTGTAGACCCAGGACTGAGGCTGTAGACCCAGGACTGAGGCTGTAGACCCAGGACTGAGGCTATAGACCCAGGACTGAGGCTGTAGACCCAGGACTGAGACTGTTTTCTCTTCCACAGAATAACTCCGTGTCTCCGTCGGACAGTCTGCGCACAGCCACCGAGAAACATCGAAGCTCGTCCGACTACAGCCTGGAGTCGAAGAAACGCAAAGTGGAGGAGAAGGACAGTATGAGCCGATATGTGAGTAACATCTGTAGCTTTAGCAAAATAAAGAAGCTAGTATCATCAATCCTCAACAATATTTATTTCAAATGTTTCACTTGGTCCAACAGGGAAGTTACCTGTCACACTAGGTCTCTCTCTGGTCTCTCTCTGGTCTCTCTCTGGTCTCTCTCTGGTCTCTCTCTTTGGTCTCTCTCTCTGGCCTCTCTCTGGTCTCTCTCTGGTCTCTCTCTGGTCTCTCTCTTTGGTCTCTCTCTCTGGTCTCTTTCTGGTCTCTCTCTGGCCTCTCTCTGGTCTCTCTCTCCAGTCTCTCTCTGGTCTCTCTCTGGTCTCTCTCTGGTCTCTCTCTAGTCTCTCTCTCTGGTCTCTCTCTGGTCTCTCTCTGGTCTCTCTCTGGTCTCTCTCTTTGGTCTCTCTCTCTGGTCTCTCTCTGGTCTCTCTCTGGTCTCTCTCTGGTCTCTCTCTTTGGTCTCTCTCTCTGGTCTCTTTCTGGTCTCTCTCTGGCCTCTCTCTGGTCTCTCTCTCCAGTCTCTTTCTGGTCTCTCTCTGGCCTCTCTCTGGTCTCTCTCCGGTCTCTTTCTGGTTTCTCTCCGGTCTCTCTCTGGTCTCTCTCTTTGGTTTCTCTCTGGTCTCTCTCTGGTCTCTCTCTGGTCTCTCTCTTTGGTTTCTCTCTGGCCTCTCTCTGGCCTCTCTCTGGTCTCTCTCTGGTCTCTCTCTCTGGCCTCTCTCTGGTCTCTTTCTGGTCTCTCTCTGGCCTCTCTCTGGTCTCTCTCTCCAGTCTCTTTCTGGTCTCTCTCTGGCCTCTCTCTGGTCTCTCTCCGGTCTCTTTCTGGTTTCTCTCCGGTCTCTCTCTGGTCTCTCTCTTTGGTTTCTCTCTGGTCTCTCTCTGGTCTCTCTCTTTGGTTTCTCTCTGGCCTCTCTCTGGCCTCTCTCTGGTCTCTCTCTGGTCTCTCTCTCTGGTCTCTCTCTGGTCTCTCTCTGGTCTCTCTCTGGTCTCTCTCTGGTCTCTCTCTCTGGTCTCTCTCTGGTCTCTCTCTGGTCTCTCTTTGGTTTCTCTCTGGCCTCTCTCTGGCCTCTCTCTGGTCTCTCTCTGGTCTCTCTCTGGTCTCTCTCTCTGGTCTCTCTCTCTGGTCTCTCTCTGGTCTCTCTCTGGTCTCTCTCTCTGGTCTCTCTCTGGTCTCTCTCTGGTCTCTCTCTGGTCTCTCTCTCTGGTCTCTCTCTGGTCTCTCTCTGGTCTCTCTCTGGTCTCTCTCTGGTCTCTCTCTGGTCTCTCTCTGGTCTCTCTATAGTCTCTCTCTAGTCTCTCTCTAGTCTCTCTCTCTGGTCTCTCTCTGGTCTCTCTCTGGTCTCTCTCTCTGGTCTCTCTCTCTGGTCTCTCTCTCTAGTCTCTCTCTAGTCTCTCTCTGGTCTCTCTCTGGTCTCTCTCTGGTCTCTCTCTCTAGTCTCTCTCTGGTCTCTCGTCTCTCTGGTCTCTCTCTGGTCTCTCTCTGGTCTCTCTCTGGTCTCTCTCTGGTCTCTCTCTGGTCTCTCTCTGGTCTCTCTCTGGTCTCTCTCTGGTCTCTCTCTGGTCTCTCTCTGGTCTCTCTCTGGTCTCTCTCTGGTCTCTCTCTCTGGTCTCTCTCTGGTCTCTCTCTGGTCTCTCTCTGGTCTCTCTCTGGTCTCTCTCTCTGGTCTCTCTCTGGTCTCTCTCTGGTCTCTCTCTCTGGTCTCTCTCTGGTCTCTCTCTGGTCTCTCTCTGGTCTCTCTCTGGTCTCTCTCTGGTCTCTCTCTCTGGTCTCTCTCTGGTCTCTCTCTGGTCTCTCTCTCTGGTCTCTCTCTGGTCTCTCTCTGGTCTCTCTCTGGTCTCTCTCATTTGAAATCCTGTATATTCTGATACATAAATAAACAGTAGTATGTTTACATCTGTAGCATGAGGTTCTAGGACTCATGTGCTTCTGTATTGCACATTCTGACATCATTCACATTATTATTGCACAAAGAAAGTGAGAGCAAACGCGTGATAAATGTTTTTAACGCCTCAAACTCAGTCTAAAAACATCAAAGAGAAGAACGTGTGAAGGACGAGGCCACGCAAACACAACGCAGGGAAAATGTCCTGAAATGTAGATTTTTGACAGCTTTGTGTGTGCGGTGTTTGCAGGACAGTGACGGGGAGAAGAGCGACGACCTGGTGGTGGATGTGTCTAATGAGGTGAGGCTGCATTCTGAGCATTCCGACGTTATTAGCACCGCGGGCCAAGAATGTGCCACGGAACAAGGAATCCTTTTGTTGTCGTTTGGAAGAATCTCTGACTTCAGACCCGACTTACAGGCTGTAATGATACTGACAGGAGAATGCTATCTCTGTAGCTCTAATGCTATCTCTGTAGCTCTAATTCTATCTCTGTAGCTCTAATGCTATCTCTGTAGCTCTAATGCTATCTCTATAGCTCTAATGCTATCTCTATAGCTCTAATGCTATCTCTGTAGCTCTAATGCTATCTCTGTAGCTCTAATGCTATCTCTGTAGCTCTAATGCTATCTCTGTAGCTCTAATGCTATCTCTGTAGCTCTAATGCTATCTCTGTAGCTCTAATGCTATCTCTTTAGCTCTAATGCTATCTCTGTAGCTCTAATGCTATCTCTTTAGCTCTAATGCTATCTCTGTAGCTCTAATGCTATCTCTTTAGCTCTAATGCTATCTCTTTAGCTCTAATGCTATCTCTCTAGCTCCAATGGTGCTGTGTTAAAGATACACCATGTTCTCTAGGACCCTGCCACTCCTCGAGCGAGTCCCGTCCACTCCCCGCCAGAAAATGGAATCGATAAGCCCCGCCCGCCGAAGAAGGACACGCCCACCAGCCCAGCGTCCGTGGCGTCCTCCGGTAGCACGCCGTCCTCCAAGACCAAGGAGCTGGGACATGTAAGTGCAGCTTAGATCCAGGACTGCGGCTGTAGACCCAGGACTGAGGCTGTAGACCCAGGACTGCGGCTGTAGACCCAGGACTGCGGCTGTAGACCCAGGACTGCGGCTGTAGACCCAGGACTGCGGCTGTAGACCCAGGACTGCGGCTGTAGACCCAGTACTCAGGCTGTAGACCCAGGACTCGGGCTGTAGATCCAGGACTCGGGCTATAGACCCAGTACTCAGGCTGTAGATCCAGGACTCGGGCTATAGACCCAGTACTCAGCCTGTAGACCCAGTACTCGGGCTATAGACCCAGTACTCAGGCTGTAGACCCAGTACTCAGGCTATAGACCCAGTACTCAGGCTGTAGACCCAGTACTCAGGCTACAGACCCAGTACTCAGGCTGTAGACCCAGTACTCAGGCTGTAGACCCAGTACTCAGGCTACAGACCCAGTACTCAGGCTGTAGACCCAGTACTCGGGCTGTAGACCCAGTACTCGGGCTGTAGACCCAGTACTCGGGCTGTAGACACAGGACTCGGGCTGTAGAACGAGGACGGGGACAGATCGGGGTCACAGTGAGTGGATGTGAGAGTGGATTAGAGCTGATGCTGGAAGTGCAGGACGAAATGTCAAGAATGATATTGTCCCGCAGCAGGATGAGCCGCTCTGTAAAAGCTGAATGTATTTAAGCAGCGCAGGATTGGTCCCACACTCCCAGATTAAAGCATAAGGGGATAATGGAGGCATCTCTATTGTCGCTATAATAGGTTTGAGTGGTTGAGGGCAGGAGGGCTGTCGAGCGCCGAGACCAGATTAACTTTGCTCTGAGCCGCTGCCGGATTGTAAAAACGCTTGCTTTGTGGTTCCTCTGACAGAATGACAAATCCTCCACACCGGGTCTGAAGTCCACCACCCCCACCCCGCGCAACGACGCCCCCACCCCTGGAACCAGCTCCACCCCCGGGCTCAGACCCATCCTGGGCAAACCACCAGGCATGGAGGCCCTGGGTGAGTACCAGCCGTCATCGTTCTGCGGCGGGACGGAGGGTGTAATTATCCACATCCGAACGTTTAAACAGACGCCGCATTCAAGTTTATGCCTTGGGTCATGTTTCCATGGTTTTTTTTAGCTTATGCTACGCTAATGCTGTTGGAATCTGAATGTTTAAACACATAAAAAAAGTCTATTTTTTCTTTAAATAATGTTTCCACAGTTGTTTTTAGCTTATGCTACGCTAATGCTATTGGAATCTGAACGCTTGGACAGACACGTCATTATAGTTGTCCATTTTTGCCTTGAACCTTGTTACCACTGTTAGCTTAAGCTACGCTAATTCCAGGACTTTTTGATGATATGCTCACAGATCATGTCACAGATAAAGACTTATTACTTCTGCATTAGAGAATTACTGATGTTTCTGCAGACGTTACAGACGAGTACTGTATATATAGATTCTTTATGAACGCATTTGTCTGAAACCAGTGATTTCTGTCGAACTTCCCTCTATTTGACCGGGGATTACAGAAAAACAAAACAAGCTAGAAACAAACTTATTTTTGCTGCTAAAAGTAGACAATGCAGTTTTTCAGAATCTGGTTTCATATTTTACATCGTCATAGCCCAGAATATTCTGTGGGTCTTGAGAATCACAGAAATCATCAAAAACAGAAGATTTATTTTATTTTTAAAGAATGGTGTTGTGCTATACTTAATATTAATATATCTTGTGTTGTGTGCTCCTCATTCCTACTGGAACTGGTGATGCAACACTGACATTTCCCTACTGTGAGGCAAAAAGATGTTTATTGTTGTTTCAGAGCACAAACACAAGAGACACAACCACACATGGTTTTATACCAAGTCAAAATACCATTTCTCCCCTCAGCCTCGGCCATGGCAACAGTAAATACGTTTGCCTCGACCTTAAGACCAAAACGTTAAAAATTAAAAGTTCCGACTCTGCATCTGTTGTAATGTCGACCTGATTCAGATCCAAACTGTAGAGGCCGTTTTGCCTTTTTAAGCTCAGTAATCCTCTGAGAATGTCTCCTATCAAATCACTCTCATTACACACTTTCTAGTTAAGTTAGTTTACATATACCCTTTACAGTATGTCTCCCTCCTGTGGCCAGCCCCTGCACTGCGGACCCCTCTGTCGTACCCCAGTCCCTTCGCCATGATGGGGCACCACGAGATGAACGGCAGCCTGAGCAGTCCGGGCGTGTACGCTGGTCTCCACATCTCTCCACAGATGAGCGCGGCGGCGGTGGCTTACGGACGCTCGCCCATGGTAAACTCTCATCCATCCAGTCATTCATTCATCCATTCATCCATTCATCCATCCATCCATCCATTCATCCATCCATCCAGTCATCCATTCATCCATCCATTCATCCATCCATTCATCCATCCATCCATCCATCCATTCATCCATCCATTCATCCATCCATTCATCCATCCATCCATTCATCCATCCATTCATTCATCCATCCAGTCATCCATCCATCATCCATCCATCATCCATCCATCCATCCATCCATTCATCCATCCATTCATTCATCCATCCAGTCATCCATCCATCATCCATCCATCCATTCATCCATTCATCCATCCATTCATCCATCCATCCATTCATTCATTCATTCATCCATCCGGTCATCCATTCATTCATCCATCCATTCATTCATTCATCCATCCGGTCATCCATCCATTCATCCATCCATTCATCCATTCATCCAGTCATCCATCCATTCATCCATCCATTCATTCATCCATCCATCCATCCATTCATCCAGTCATTCATCCAGTCATCCATCCATTCATCCAGTCATCCATCCATTCATTCATCCATTCATTCATCCATTCATTAATTTATCATCCATCCATCCATTAATTCATTCATCCATTCATTCATCATCCATTCATTCATCAGTCAAAAGTGTAAAGAAGCTAGGTCTGTTTAATCAACACAGGTTTAGACTTCCACCTTTGTCAGAGGATGTAGTCAGTCTGAAGGATCGCTGGCCACGCCCCTTTAGACTGGCCCCGCCCCCTCAGACTGACCCCTCCCCCTAGACTGACCACACCCTCTCAGACTGACCACGCCCCCCTGTGGTCACTAGTCAAGTGAGTCCAAGGTGTGAGTCAAGGTGAAGGCCCCCCTCGTCTCGGGTTGATGGTCCAGGCTCCTCTCGTCTCCATCTTTTTTATTCATGTTTTTTCGTTCGGACTGTTTTTACATTGTCCCAGTTCATTCTGTGACTTTCTCTTCTGCTGTGGTCCGATGTCGCCTGTTTGAGGTTTTCCTGTGTTGCCTTGTCTTCAGTTCTTGTTAGTCTTTCTGCCGTTTCTTTAGTCTCTTTTTACTTTTTTTAAAATATAAGAACCTTCAAAACCAGAGATGTCAAACTTAAAGAATAGACATAGTTTTTAACATCATGAAGGTTGGAAAAAATTTGACATGAGTTTAGATGGAACCAAAACTGGACCAAATATAAAGTTAAACACATTAAAATATTTAGGTGTTTAATTTCTATTGATGCGTTTGGTTAAAATGTTTGAATACATGAAGTTTGTTTGTTTTACTGAGAAAATAATGAAGTATAACGTGCCATGGAAGCCCAGAACCGTCACTAGAGCATTGACCTTTGAGCCTGAAGGTTGTGGGTTCAATTCCACCACGAGACCTACTTCACGACTCCCACTGATGACTGCTGTTGTCGTGTCCTTGGGCAAGACACTTAACCCCACTTTACCTGAAGCCCCCACTGAAAAATCAAGGCTCCTGTGGACACCTGCAGGAGGCTCTGACTGCCACCTCCGACCCAGAAATGGATTAAGGGGAAGAAAATGGATGGATGATGACTTGTCTCTGTTTGTGTCTCAGGCGTTTGACCCCCACACCCACATGAGGGCCCCTGGGCTCCCCGCCAGCCTCACCTCCATCTCCGGAGGAAAACCGTGAGTCTGAAACTTCTCGCTTTTGTATCAAATTCTGCCGACGAGATTCTGCGAGAAATATGAGAGATGGAGTTACAAACAAAATCATATCATACAACAGTAACATAGATGCCATTTAGATTTAGACTTTATTGATCCAGCAGCTTACAGAGTATTCCATATGAAAAATCCCCTAAAGTAACAACCTGAAAATAATAATAATAATAATACTAAGATAGTGTGAGAATAGAATCTGGATGTAGGTTGCTCAGGAATGTACTTATCTGTGAATATGTACATTTACAGGATGATACTTCACATCTGTAAATACACAATATACACAAAGACTAAGCATTTAAAAGACACATTTCTGATGGACTAAAAACTGTTGATGTTATAATGATAAATGCTAGTTTTTATGTGTAAGTTCCTCTAAAATACTTGTTTATTTATCATTTAAATGTGTATTGACTCATTCAGCAGTTCTTACTTAACAATCTACACAAAGTTACACACGGGACATTAGAATTTGTACATTTGTTAACAGGGATATCACACGAGTCTTTGAGTGTTGGTATAATGTGTTCCAATCGTCCTCAAATCTGTCATGATCCAGTCTTAGTGCAAAAGTCAGTCTCCCCAAACCCTAACCCAACTCAGGGGCTCTTTGTGATAGATTTTTCGCTTGCTGTCAGTAAAACATTCCACATATATTTTTTACTTGCCCCGTTAATGCCAAAAGTTGCGTCAATACCCTGTTTAATAGCCACCCAGTTATTGGTTATTTTTGAACAACTCCAGAATATATGCTAGCCTGGTCGCACCACACCATAGTACACATTACATTTCATACTAAGGTCTGGATTTGCTCCTTTGACTCTGTGAACAGGTGGGAGGGGCTAACTCCTTTTGCAGATTGAAACGATTGGATCTGAGTTTACTGTGACGTATGTAATGCGCCTGAGTGTGTTGTTAGCATTTAGCATTTAGCCTAGCTTTAGCCATCTCCTTTGCTGCTAACGGAGCCCGTGGGGAGTAGCGCCACATTTATTCCAGCGATTACATTTGCTAAACATTCCTCTTGCTCCGGCTTCAGTTTCTTGATAGAACCAGACCGGATTACTTTACTATCGCATTTTTCGCCATTGCCAAACTACGACCTGCCCGTTCGACGCAAACTTTTAACGTCACCCACAACTAACTATAACACCCGCCTTCCGCGCTGGTCGACACTAGATCATATACGGAATCGGGACGAAACCGGAAGTAACAATCCTACTTTCAAATTAATTTTAGACTAATTCGTCCTTAAATGGTGACTGGTTAAGTTTTAGGTGTTTAAGTAAGATGGTTAAGGTTAGCGTTAAGGGTGGGTTGGGGTTATTTTATGGGAATGGCTGGTTAACTCATTGACTGCCATTGACGTATTTGTCTGAGACCCTCTGTTCGACTGGGGTTTACAGGACAATTAAAATAGCTAGAAACAAACTTATTTTTGCGGATGAAAGTAGACAATAGAGTCTTTCAGAATCTGGTTTCATATTTCAAATAGTCTTAGGAAATAAAATTCTGTGGGTCTTGAGAATCAGTGAAATCATCAAAAACGGCTGGCAGTCAATGAGTTAAGTTTAGGCATGAATAGGTAGTTTGTTATTTTCACTTCCGCTTCCGTCCCGATTCCGTGTATGATCTAGTGCTGACCCTTCCGCGCTCTGTGAATGATCAGTCGAAATTCAACCGATTGTTATCGCTAACACAGGGACCAGACCAGGCTAGAATATATGGTAATGGCTAGCCCGTTTAGCTCCACATAACCTCCAACATGACTCTAAAATAACTGTATAAACTATAAATGTATATTCAACTTATAAACAGAAATAGGTTAAACAGTTAGAGATTGACATGTTGAGATAGACACGATACATATTTAGATTTACAGATACTCTCTCCCCTCTCCCCTCTCTCCTCTCTCTCCTCTCTCTCCTCTCTCTCCTCTCCCCCCCTCTCTCTCCTCTCTCCCCTCTCCTCTCTCTCTCCTCTTCTCTCTCCTCTCCCCTCTCTCTCCCTCTCTCTCCCCTCTCCCCTCCTCTTTCCCCTCTCTCTCTCTCTCTCTCTCCCTCTCTCTCTCTCTCTCCCCTCTCTCTCCCTCTCCCTCTCCCCTCTCTCTCTCTCCCCTCTCTCCCCTCTCTCTCCCTCCTCTCTCTCCCTCTCTCTCTCTCTCTCTCTCTCCTCTCTCTCCCTCTCTCTCCTCTCTCTCTCCCCCTCTCCCCTCCTCTCTCCCCTCTCTCTCCCCCTCTCTCTCTCCTCCTCTCTCTCCCCTCTCTCTCCTCTCTCTCTCTCCCTCTCTCCCCTCCTCTCTCCCCTCTCTCCCCTCTCTCTCTCCTCTCTCTCCTCTCCCTCTCCTCTCTCCCCTCTCTCTCTCCCCTCTCTCTCTCTCTCTCCTCTCCTCTCTCTCTCTCTCTCTCTCTCTCCTCTCCCTCCCCTCTCTCTCCTCTCTCTCCTCTCTCTCTCCTCTCTCCCCTCTCTCTCTCTCTCTCTCCCCTCTCTCTCCTCTCCCTCCCCTCTCTCTCTCCTCTCTCCCCTCTCTCCCCTCTCTCTCCTCTCTCCCCTCTCTCTCCTCTCTCCCCTCTCTCTCTCTCTCTCCTCTCTCTCCTCTCCCTCCCTCTCCCCTTCTCTCTCTCCCCTCTCCTCTCTCTCTCCTCTCTCTCTCTCCTCTCTCCCCTCTCTCTCTCTCTCTCCTCTCTCTCCCTTCTCCCCTCCTCTCTCCCCTCTCCTCTCCTCTCTCTCCTCTCTCCCCTCTCCCCTCCTCTCTCCCCTCTCCTCTCCTCTCTCTCCTCTCTCCCCTCTCCCTCTCCCCTCCTCTCTCCCCTCTCCTCTCCTCTCTCTCCTCTCTCCCCTCTCCCTCTCCCCTCCTCTCTCCCCTCTCCTCTCCTCTCTCTCCTCTCTCCCCTCTCCCCTCCTCTCTCCCCTCTCCTCTCCTCTCTCTCCTCTCTCCCCTCTCCCTCTCCCCTCCTCTCTCCCCTCTCTCTCCTCTCTCTCCTCTCTCCCCTCTCCCTCTCTCTCCTCTCTCCCCTCTCTCTCCTCTCTCTCCCCTCTCCCCTCTCTCCCCTCTCTCTCCTCTCCACTCCCCTCTCCCTCTCTCTCCTCTCTCCCCTCTCTCTCCTCTCCTCTCTCTCCCCTCTCCCCTCTCTCTCTCTCTCCTCTCTCTCCTCTCTCTCCTCTCTCTCTCCTCTCTATACATATTTAGATTGACAGATACTTTAGGGTTTTAAAACATGACGTAGGAGGTGGAGTAATGAATAAGTGAGACAGTGATGGATGCATGAGGTTCTGTGCTCCAGGGCGTACTCCTTCCACGTGAGCGCTGACGGACAGATGCAGCCGGTGCCCTTCCCGCCGGACGCTCTGATTGGTCCTGGCATCCCGCGTCACGCCCGTCAGATCAACACGCTGAGTCACGGAGAGGTGGTCTGCGCCGTCACCATCAGTAACCCCACCCGCCACGTCTACACCGGGGGCAAGGGCTGCGTCAAGATCTGGGACATCAGTCAACCAGGAAGCAAGAGCCCGGTGTCCCAGCTGGACTGCCTGGTACCACAGCTCTCTCTCCTCTCTCTTTCCTCTCTCTCCTCTTTCTCTCACCTCTCCCTCTGCTCTCTCTCCTCTCTCTCTCTCCTCTCTCTCCTCTCTCTCCTTTCCCTCTCCTCTCTCTCCTCTCTCTTTCCTCTCTCTCCTCTTTCTCTCACCTCTCCCTCTGCTCTCTCTCCTCTCTCTCTCTCCTCTTTCTCTCCTCTCTCTCTCTCCTCTTTCTCTCCTCTCTCTCTCTCCTCTCTCTCTCCTCTCTCTCTCCTCTCTCTTTCCTCTCTCTCCTCTTTCTCTCACCTCTCCCTCTGCTCTCTCTCCTCTCTCTCTCTCCTCTTTCTCTCCCCTCTCTCTCTCCTCTTTCTCTCCTCTCTCTCTCCTCTCTCTCTCTCTCCTCTCTCTCTCCTCCTCTCTCTTTCCTCTCTCTCCTCTTTCTCTCTCCTCTCCCTCTGCTCTCTCTCCTCTCTCTCTCTCTCCCCTCTCTCTCCTCTTTCTCTCTCTCCTCTCTTTCTCCTCTCTCTCTCCTCTCTCTTTCCTCTCTCTCCTCTTTCTCTCACCTCTCCCTCTGCTCTCTCTCCTCTCTCTCTCTCCTCTTTCTCTCCTCTCTCTCTCTCCTCTTTCTCTCCTCTCTCTCTCCTCTCTCTCTCCTCTCTCTTTCCTCTCTCTCCTCTTTCTCTCACCTCTCCCTCTGCTCTCTCTCCTCTCTCTCTCTCCTCTTTCTCTCCCCTCTCTCTCTCCTCTTTCTCTCCTCTCTCTCTCTCCTCTCTCTCTCTCTCTCTCCTCTCTCTCTCCTCTCTCTTTCCTCTCTCTCCTCTTTCTCTCTCCTCTCCCTCTGCTCTCTCTCCTCTCTCTCTCTCTCCCCTCTCTCTCCTCTTTCTCTCTCTCCTCTCTTTCTCCTCTCTCTCCTTTCCCTCTCCTCTCTCTCCTCTCTCTTTCCTCTCTCTCCTCTTTCTCTCACCTCTCCCTCTGCTCTCTCTCCTCTCTCTCTCTCCTCTTTCTCTCCTCTCTCTCCTCTCCTCTCTCTCCTCTCTCTCTCCTCTCTCTCTGCTCTCTCCCTCTGCTCTCTCTCCTCTCTCTCTCCTCTCTCTCTCTCCCCTCTCCCTCTTCTCTCTCCTCTCTCTCTCTCCTCTTTCTCTCCTCTCTCTCTCTCTCTCCTCTCTCTCTCCTCTCTCTCTCTCCTCTCTCTCTCTCCTCTCTCTCTCTCCCCTCTCTCCCCCCTCTCTCTCTCCTCTTTCTCTCCTCTCTCTCTCCTCTCCTCTCTCTCTCCTCTCTCTCTCTCCTCTCTCTCTCCTCTCCTCTCTCTCCTCTCTCTCTCCTCTCTCTCTCTCTCTCTCTCTCTCCTCTCTCTCTCTCCTCTCTCTCTCCTCTCCCTCTGCTCTCTCTCTCTCTCCCCTCTCTCTCCTCTCTCTCTCCTCTCTCTCTCCCCTCTCCCTCTTCTCTCTCCCCTCTCTCTCCTCTCTCTCTCTCCTCTCTCTCTCCTCTCTCTCTCTCTCCTCTCTCTCTCCTCTCCCTCTGCTCTCTCTCTCTCTCCCCTCTCTCTCCTCTCTCTCTCCTCTCTCTCTCCCCTCTCCTCTCTCCCCTCTCTCTCCTCTCTCTCTCTCCTCTCTCTCTCCTCTCTCTCTCTCTCCTCTCTCTTTCCTCTCTCTCCTCTTTCTCTCTCCTCTCCTCTCTCCCCTCTCTCTCCTCTCTCTCTCTCCCCTCTCCCTCTTCTCTCTCCCTCCTCTCTCCCCTCTCTCCTCTCTCTCCCCTCTCCTCTCTCTCTCTCTCTCTCCCCTCTCCTCTCTCCTCTCTCTCTCTCTCTCCCCTCTCCCTCTCTCTCCTCTCTCTCCCCTCTCTCTCCTCTCTCTCCCCTCTCTCTCCTCTCTCCTCTCTCTCCCCTCTCTCTCTCTCTCCCCTCTCTCCCTCCTCTCTCTCTCTCTCCCCTCTCTCTCTCTCTCCCCTCTCTCCCTCCTCTCTCTCTCTCTCCTCTCTCTCCCCTCTCCTCGCTCTCCCCCTCTCCCTCTCTCCCTCTCGCTGGTATCGACCTGGTGTCCTTTGTTGCCGCAGAACAGAGATAACTACATCCGCTCGTGTAAGCTCCTTCCTGACGGCCGGACTCTGATCGTGGGCGGCGAGGCCAGCACTCTGACCATCTGGGACCTGGCCTCGCAGACGCCGAGGATCAAAGCCGAGCTCACGTCCTCCGCTCCCGCCTGCTACGCCCTCGCCATCAGCCCCGACGCCAAAGTCTGCTTCTCCTGCTGCAGCGACGGCAACATCGCCGTGTGGGACCTGCACAACCAGACCCTCGTCAGGTCCGACTCATTCATGTTTTTATTTAACCCCGGAGCACCCTCGGCTACAAATATGCAACATAAAGTTCAAAGGTTACGGCGACAGAAGTCTGACTTTTTGGTTTAATGCATTCTCTACTGTATGTATCCAAGATCCCAAAGAAGCTAATATGCTTCATGGCTAAATTTGGTCATTGATGCTTCTCAAGCCGCGGTCATCCAACATGGCGTCTCATTCACATGAATGACCTGTGCTCAGTGGCGGATGTGTCGCCATGGGGACTGAAGGATTAGCGTAATTCGTCCATATTTGGGCATCGTCTGATCCTCCCGGGTCTGCGCAGAGCTCTCATGATGCTTTGCGCCTAATACGGGTGTGTGGCAATCAGAGGGTAGTGTTCTGACCAATCAGAGGGCAGCGTTCTGACCAATCAGAGGGCAGCGTTCTGATCAATCAGAGGGTAGTGTTCTGACCAATCAGCTACTGATCAGAGCGGGAAGAAAACAGCAGAGTTTGTGGCAGTAAAGTGTGGATTTAAAGAAAACCGAAGGATTTAAGAAGAAAAAAAGTTCAGGACGACAAGGGACACTAACATCCCATAGAATCTTCCTTTATGAAAGCTGTAGGTTCTCTGTCAGGTTCTCTGTCAGGTTCTCTGTCAGGTTCTCTGTCGGGTTCTCTGTCGGGTTCTCTGTCGGGTTCTCTGTAGGTTCTATGTAGGTTCTCTGTCAGGTTCTCTGTCGGCTGAGGGTGAGCTGTTTTAGTTTACATTGAGTTCTATGTGACTTTATTCTGCAGCACCACAGTGCCCCCTGTGGCCATGGGTGGGACAGCTATAAGTTAATACTGTATCCAGTTATCATTTTAGATCCATCAAGACAGACCATGTTACAGAGAAATAAACAAAAACACAAAGCACTAAACAAAAGATTTTTCCCATTCTCGCAAAAACTAAAACATCCTCTACTCACAGTGCTTCTAACATCCTCTACTCACAGTGCTTCTAACTTGTGCTGCAGACAGTTCCAGGGCCACACAGACGGAGCGAGCTGCATCGACATCTCTCACGACGGCACCAAACTGTGGACGGGAGGTCTGGACAACACTGTGAGGTCCTGGGACCTCAGGGAGGGCCGGCAGCTGCAGCAGCACGACTTCACCTCACAGGTACCATCTGCACCATGTGTACCATCTGCACCATGTGTTCCATCTGTACCATGTATACCATCTGTACCATCTGCACCATGTGTACCATCTGCACCCTGTGTACCATCTGTACCATGTGTACCATGTGTACCATCAGGAGCTAAAGTCTCTCCTGTAGGTCTCTCTCTCTCTGATCAGGAGCTAAAGTCTCTCTCTCTGATCAGGAGCTAAAGTCTCTCTCTCTGATCAGGAGCTAAAGTCTCTCTCTCTGATCAGGAGCTAAAGTCTCTCTCTGATAAGGAGCTAAAGTCTCTCTCTGATCAGGAGCTAAAGTCTCTCTCTCTGATCAGGAGCTAAAGTCTCTCTCTCTGATCAGGAGCTAAAGTCTCTCTCTGATAAGGAGCCAAAGTCTCTCTCTGATCAGGAGCTAAAGTCTCTCTCTCTGATCAGGAGCTAAAGTCTCTCTCTGATAAGGAGCTGAAGTCTCTCTCTCTGATAAGGAGCTGAAGTCTCTCTCTCTGATAAGGAGCTGAAGTCTCTCTCTCTGATAAGGAGCTGAAGTCTCTCTCTCTGATCAGGAGCTAAAGTCTCTCTCTCTGATCAGGAGCTAAAGTCTCTCTCTGATAAGGAGCTAAAGTCTCTCTCTGATCAGGAGCTAAAGTGTCTCTCTCTGATCAGGAGCTAAAGTCTCTCTGATAAGGAGCTAAAGTCTCTCTCTGATCAGGAGCTAAAGTCTCTCTCTCTGATCAGGAGCTAAAGTCTCTCTCTCTGATCAGGAGCTAAAGTGTCTCTCTCTGATCAGGAGCTAAAGTCTCTCTCTCTGATCAGGAGCTAAAGTCTCTCTCTGATCAGGAGCTAAAGTCTCTCTCTCTGATCAGGAGCTAAAGTGTCTCCCTCTGATCAGGAGCTAAAGTCTCTCTCTGATAAGGAGCTAAAGTCTCTCTCTGATCAGGAGCTAAAGTCTCTCTCTCTGATCAGGAGCTAAAGTCTCTCTCTCTGATCAGGAGCTAAAGTGTCTCTCTCTGATCAGGAGCTAAAGTCTCTCTCTCTGATCAGGAGCTAAAGTGTCTCTCTCTGATCAGGAGCTAAAGTCTCTCTCTCTGATCAGGAGCTAAAGTCTCTCTCTCTGATCAGGAGCTAAAGTCTCTCTCTCTGATCAGGAGCTAAAGTGTCTCTCTCTGATCAGGAGCTAAAGTCTCTCTCTCTGATCAGGAGCTAAAGTCTCTCTCTGATCAGGAGCTAAAGTCTCTCTCTCTGATCAGGAGCTAAAGTCTCTCTCTGATAAGGAGCTAAAGTCTCTCTCTGATAAGGAGCTAAAGTCTCTCTCTGATAAGGAGCTAAAGTCTCTCTCTGATAAGGAGCTAAAGTCTCTCTCTCTGA
This sequence comes from Knipowitschia caucasica, assembly GCA_964034765.1. Taxonomy (NCBI): domain Eukaryota; kingdom Metazoa; phylum Chordata; class Actinopteri; order Gobiiformes; family Gobiidae; genus Knipowitschia; species Knipowitschia caucasica. The sequence continues at coordinate 28,737,076 of OZ035842.1, forward strand.
TCAGGAGCTAAAGTCTCTCTCTCTGATAAGGAGCTAAAGTCTCTCTCTGATAAGGAGCTAAAGTCTCTCTCTCTGATCAGGAGCTAAAGTCTCTCTCTCTGATCAGGAGCTAAAGTGTCTCTCTCTGATCAGGAGCTAAAGTCTCTCTCTGATAAGGAGCTAAAGTCTCTCTCTGATAAGGAGCTAAAGTCTCTCTCTGATCAGGAGCTAAAGTCTCTCTCTCTGATCAGGAGCTAAAGTCTCTCTCTCTGATCAGGAGCTAAAGTCTCTCTCTCTGATCAGGAGCTAAAGTGTCTCTCTCAGATCAGGAGCTAAAGTGTCTCTCTCTGATCAGGAGCTAAAGTGTCTCTCTCCTCAGATCTTCTCCCTGGGGTACTGTCCGACGGGGGAGTGGTTAGCCGTGGGGATGGAGAGCAGTAACGTGGAGGTTCTGCATCACTCCAAACCAGACAAGTACCAGCTGCACCTGCACGAGAGCTGCGTCCTGTCACTCAAGTTCGCCTACTGCGGTGAGAACGACCAGGAAGGACCAGGAAGGATAAGGAAGGACCAGGAATGATAAGGAAGGACCAGGAATGATAAAGAAGGACCAGGAAGGATAAGGAAGGACCAGGAATGATAAAGAAGGACCAGGAATGATAAGGAAGGACCAGGAAAGATAAGGAAGGACCAGGAAAGATAAGGAAGGACCAGGAAAGATAAGGAAGGACCAGCAAGATAAGGAAGGACCAGGAAAGATAAGGAAGGACCAGGAAGATAAGGAAGGACCAGCAAGATAAGGAAGGACCAGGAATGATAAGGAAGGACCAGGAATGATAAGGAAGGACCAGGAAAGATAAGGAAGGACCAGAAAGGATAAGGAAGGACCAGGAATGATAAGGAAGGACCAGAAAGGATAAGGAAGGATAAGGAAGGACCAGGAATGATAAGAAAGGACCAGGACCAGGAATGATAAGGAAGGACTAGTATTGTGTTGTGTGTTGTATAGTCCTGACTTCTTCTTCTTCTTCTCTGCAGGTAAATGGTTTGTCAGCACCGGGAAGGACAATCTGTTAAACGCTTGGAGGACTCCGTACGGCGCCAGTATATTCCAGGTCTGTGGAGAGAGACCAGAGAGAGAGACCAGAGAGAGAGACCAGAGAGAGAGAGACCAGAGAGAGAGAGACCAGAGAGAGAGACCAGAGAGAGAGAGACCAGAGAGAGAGAGACCAGAGAGCGAGAGACCAGAGAGCGAGAGACCAGAGAGCGAGAGACCAGAGAGCGAGAGACCAGAGAGCGAGAGACCAGAGAGCGAGAGACCAGAGAGAGACTAGAGAGAGAGACCAGAGAGAGAGACCAGAGAGAGAGACCAGAGAGAGAGACCAGAGAGAGCGACCAGAGAGAGAGACCAGAGAGAGAGACCAGAGAGAGAGAGACCAGAGAGAGAGACCAGAGAGAGAGAGACCAGAGAGCGAGAGACCAGAGAGCGAGAGACCAGAGAGCGAGAGACCAGAGAGAGACCAGAGAGAGACTAGAGAGAGAGACTAGAGAGAGAGACCAGAGAGAGAGTATACTTCAGATAATTGTAATAAAGAGGAGCGTAGCTGCTGCCGGTGTATGGACTGGACTGGACTGGACTGGACTGGACTGGACTGGACTGGACTGGAGTGTGACTTGTGTGTTTTCTGTCCTCAGTCCAAAGAGTCTTCGTCGGTTCTGAGCTGTGACATTTCCACCGACGACAAATACATTGTGACAGGATCCGGGGACAAGAAGGCCACTGTGTACGAGGTCATCTACTGAGCTGCTGCTGCCACTGTCACTAACACTGGACTCACGGACCAGAGCCAGACCAGAGCCAGACCAGAGCCAGACCAGAGCCAGACCAGAGCCAGACCAGAGCCAGAGCCAGACCAGAGAGACCAGAGCAAAACCAGAAGCGAGACCAGAGCGAGACCAGAGCGAGACCAGAGCGAGACCAGAGCGAGACCAGAGCGAGACCAGAAGCGAGACCAGAGCGAGACCAGAGCGAGACCAGAGCGAGACCAGAGCGAGACCAGAGCGAGAGCCAGAGCGAGACCAGAGCGAGACCAGAGCGAGACCAGAGCGAGACCAGAGCGAGACCAGAGCGAGACCAGAGCGAAACCAGAAGCGAGACCAGAGCGAGACCAGAGCGAGGCCTGGCTCTCTCGGCTCACGGACTGGAAGGTCTCTGCCCCTCCAGGACTTACTCGTGTACATACAATACTCTGTGGGGGACTCTAACAAGACACTGTTGTCGGGTTTGTTTTTTTAAATTGTTTTTATGTGGAGTGAAAGTTCCCTGGCTTATTGGAGCGGTGCTTCAGCTGTGAATACTGTACATAATCGAGTAATAAAAGCTCTTTTGTAGATTTCTATTTGGTCTCCAGTTCCATATTTGCTCTTCATGGTTTTCTATTGAAAGAGATTTACGCCGTTTGAAAAGAGGCTGTGAAATGATATTCTGGTTTGCATGTAAGTGTCTCAGGTGACCTTTTAGAAATCTAATTCTGTCAGTAACTGCGCTGTAGCTGTAAAGACACAGGCTTTCTTCCATCTGGGGACTCTGTGTTCATAATTAGCTGCTTCACCCACACAATATTTACTCCTGTTTTGTTTTCTTGTGTAGATGCATTTACATTCAGCTTTGTAACCAAAACAATTTCAGAACAATATTAAACCCGTCTTATTGTGAGGAGGCATATTTTTCCTTTTTCTTTTCTACTTGAACTGATGGAGTGAACAAGATGGCGGAAATCTATGAGGCCAAACCAAGCCTTGGTCTCTTCAAGATGTCTGCCCCTGGTCTCTCCAAGATGTCTGCCCCTGGTCTCTCCAAGATGTCTGCCCCTGGTCTCTCCAAGATGTCTGCCCCTGGTCTCTCCAAGATGTCTGCCCCTGGTTCTCTCCAAGATGTCTGCCCCCGGTTCTCTCCAAGATGTCTGCCCCTGGTCTCTCCAAGATGTCTGCCCCAGGTCTCTCCAGCAGAGAGGGATTGTAAATAGACCAGAGAGAGAAACCAGAGAGAGAGAGACCAAAGAGAGAGACCAGAGAGAGAGAGAGACCAGAGAGAGAGAGACCAAAGAGAGAGACCAAAGAGAGAGACCAGAGAGGGAAACCAGAGAGAGAGACCAGAGACAGTACCGCAAGTGGCCTCTTGTCCTGCTGGAGACAGGGTTAAGCTAGCAGGACCCCATCCAGGTAATAACACATCTATAAACTCAAATATATCTGCTGCTCCACACACACACACACACGCACACACACACATGCACACACACACACACACGGTTGTAAATCTACCTAATTTTCATTCTCCCCATAAGGCCTTGAACGGTCATTTATTGTGCATATTAATAATGATTTTGTGTGTTTTGTTTTTAGCAAATCATTTAGAAACCACAAAAAATTATATGAATTTTTCTATTCCAACTACAGATGGAAACTATATTTACATATTTACATGGACACGTGTTGATTAATGTGCACGGTCCCATTCAAATCAATAAATAAACTGTGGGCCCATAAAACAATTAATGAACTCACCATTGACGTATTTGTCTGAGACCCTCTCTTCCACCGGGGATTACAGCCCAACAAAACTAGCTAGAAACAAACTTATTTTTGCTGATGAAAGTAGACAATCCAGTCTTTCAGAATCTGGTTTCATATTTCACACTGTCTTACGGAAATAATATTCTGTGGGTCTTGAGAATCAGTGAAATAATCAAAAACGGCAGCAGTCGATGAGTTAAATGAAAATGCATGTTCAGGCCGGAGCGATGTGTGTGTAGTCAGGTTCAGGTCCCCACCGGGATATTAAAACAAGAACACACACACACATACATTTCTTTTGCCGCTATTTCCGCAGTAATTTGCCTCAAAGTAAGTCTGTATGGTCCTCGTACAGTAATCCTTGGTGGTCAGCGAGGTACAAGCACATATTCAGAGCAGAAGTAGCACTTGAGCGTTCACAAAGAGGAGGTTTCCATGCCACGCCACTCCAGAGAGGACGCAGGATTGGCTCTCGAGGCCGTGGAGAGGCCCGGAGAGTGGAGGGCCCGGAGAGTGGAGAGGCCCGGAGAGTGGGGGGCCCGGAGAGTGGGGAGGCCCGGAGAGTGGGGGGCCCGGAGAGTGGAGAGGCCCGGAGAGTGGAGAGGCCCGGAGAGTGGGGGGCCCGGAGAGTGGGGGGCCCGGAGAGTGGGGGGCCCGGAGAGTGGAGAGGCCCGGAGAGTGGGGGGCCCGGAGAGTGGAGAGGCCCGGAGAGTGGGGGGCCCGGAGAGTGGAGAGGCCCGGAGAGTGGAGAGGCCCGGAGAGTGGAGAGGCCCGGAGAGTGGGGGGCCCGGAGAGTGGGGGGCCCGGAGAGTGGAGGGCCCGGAGAGTGGAGGGCCTGGAGAGTGGAGGGCCCGGAGAGTGGAGGGCCCGGAGAGTGGGGGGGCACGGAGAGTGGAGAGGCCCGGAGAGAGGGGGGGCCCGGAGAGTGTGGAGGGCCTGGAGAGTGGGGGGCCCGGAGAGTGGAGGGCCACGCTCGGCTCTCACGGCCCAGCGTCCTCTCTGCTTCCTGTGTGCGGCTGCAGCTTAAGCTCAAGTACAATTTCTTTTCCTCACAAACAGATGAAAGCTGGTACTTGGAAGTTCCTTTTGCCGCAAAACTGAAGGGCTCATTCTGTGGCTCGTTCTGTTCTCATGCAGAGGAAAGACAGAGTAGAAATGCAAAGAGGAAGAGAGCGGACTGTGGTCTATAATCCTTTAACCCTTGTATTATGTTGAAAAAAAATGACATTGATTATGTTGCGGGTCATTTTGACCCGTACTGTGTAAATGCACTCAAAACAGTCAAGAAAACAGGTTAAACCAATAACAACTTTATTTTAGGTTATATAAATATTTAGAAAAGTGACATACAATACATTTTTAATTCCAACGCTATATTTAAGAAAGATTTTGTCTAATCTTCTTGTCCTCCTCTCGGGTCAAAATGACAATTCTTCCCTCCTGCCATGCTTTCTCCTTCCGTCTTCTCATCCTGTTTTCCTTCTCTCTGTTCATCCTCCTCTATTCCCTTCTTTTCTCTTCCTTCCTTCCTTCCTTTGTCCCTTCTTTCCTTCCTACCTTACTTCATTCCTCCCTTCCTCTTTCCTTGACCAAAGATTCGTCCTCTGAAACCTCCTTATTGTAGGAAAATTGACAATCTGGATCAGCAATAACATTGTCCTCTGTCTCTGAAAAATCCTCTGTTTCTGAAGTCTCTTCCTCTACATCATTATCCCAGTTAAAAATCTGTGATAAAGCCTCCTCAGATGTCGTCATCCTTCTGGAGCGCATTTTTTGTGAGTTTGTATTAAGCCTAGCGCACATGGACAGAGTAACTGGAGACAACTAGTTGCAAGGCGGCTTTTGGCGACTGAGAGGAGATGATGGAGATGATCAGTTGCCGAAATTGGTCGATGTGCGCGCTCTTACAACTGGAGATAAACAGTCGATCTCCGGATTCAGTCAGTTGCCCGTGTTCTACTTTTTGGCAACTATTTGTCCTCAGTTTCGGAGATATGACCCGATGTGCTCGCTCCATGCACCGCTCCGACAACGTGTGTGTATTGCGTGTATTGCGCCCGCAACAGTTTATGTCAGAAAACACACTGTAGTTGAGGCCAGTTGCTGTCGATGTACGCGCTGTTATTCCCCAGACTGGTCTGCTACTGGAGTTACCTGTTATTCCCCAGACTGGTCTGCTACTGGAGTTACCTGTTATTCCCCAGACTGGTCTGCTACTGGAGTTACCCGTTTTCGCCACATTGTCGATGTGTGCGGGGCAGCAACTCAAAGGCGACGGATATATTCAGTTGCCAGTCCGATGTACGCTAGGCAAAAGAGATGACATGAGAACAGTGACAAGGACAAGTGTGAGAAAGTTCCCTCTCTTCACACACCTGGTTCTGGGTCTCAGAGGCAATCCAAATACAATGTCAAAGAGACATGTTTTTTTGGATCTTAACTATTTACCCACATTAAAGCGTCTGGGTCAAAATGACCCGCAACATCATCTTTGTATACAAACTCTGCACAGACATTCCACTACACATCAAAGTGTCCAAATTTTACACACCAGTTCATGACCCTAGATGAGGAAAAGTCACCAAATTTCAGCAAGAAAAAGAAAACCAGTACTTTGATCAACACAAAAACTGAAATGGGTCAAATTGACCCTTAACATAATACAAGGGTTAAAGGAACTATACCCGTTTCTGCAAGGTTTGAAAGTTTAGCCCCGCCCCCAACTCACTCACAGGCTTCTCATTTCCCCTACGCTCTCCTCCCACGGAGCCAACTAGCTTTATTTGCGATCTGAGGCTAACATTAGCATTAGCGGAACTTCTTGTAAGCTGTACAACAATCACTGATGAAATGGTACAAAAGCAACGCACTGCTAACAAAATATATAACTGAAAGATTACCGCTAGTTTCACGTCCGAATGTGGTCTGAGCGTAGATAGTCCGAGCGCAGATAGTCCGAGCGTAGATAGTCCGAGCGTAGATAGTCCGAGCGTAGATAGTCCGAGCGTAGATAGTCCGAGCGTAGATAGTCCGAGTGTAGATAGTCCGAGGCGGTCCCGCAGGTCTCTCCCACAGACAAGTCTCTCCAGAGGATACAATGTAAGCTAGCTGTGTTCAGGGCTTGGTTTCTTCTTTGATCATGTTGTGGCTTTAGTTCCTCTTCTCTTCCTCACTGTTGTGTGGTTTGGGCTGTTTTGCTGTGTCTGCAGTTACAGCCAGAGGAGTTATAGCCACGTATGCTAACATGCTACTGTGTTTAGCAGCGCTGTAGAGGCTAGAGGACGCTCCTCGTTCTGTGATTGGAGGAGAGCCGGCGTCACGCTAAAGTCTCTACTCAGCACTTTTTACGTCTGAGTTCATACACAGCTGAATCAATGAGCTCAAGTTTTACATTAAATTATGAATTTTAATACAACTTGTTTGTAGTAATAAGCATTATTACGACCCGGCTCAGCTAGGTGTGAGGAAGTAACAAAATAACCAAGATGGTAGAATGGTAACTAAAATCATAATTTATTTAGGTGACAAAGTAGGTAAACCAAAATAGGATTAATATCTACATAACACACAGTAAATAACTAACCTATAAAAACAAGTAAGCAATTGACAAAACCAAATGTGTAACCTAAACAAGTCACTGAACTAAGGTACCGGCACAAGTGACAGAACACAGACAAAACTAACGGCGAACTAGAGTCCACTGACTCCAGCTCCCCCGAGCCGCGGAGGATTGGCAGTTTATAAGGGCGGGTCCTCCAGGAGAGCGCACGCTGATTGAAGGCCTGCCTCAGCTGCTGCCCAATCAGCATCCAGCCATCGCAGTCAATCAGCTCCAGGTGGGGAATGACTGGCCAATAGGAGCCCAGGACACCACGGGAGAAACTAAAGTGATCCCCAAAATAGGGAATTACAGTAACAAGCATTTTTATGAACTCAGTAAAACAAATCGGGTATGGCATCTTTAACGCTAAATGAATCCTCAATCTTTACTAAATAATTGTATAGTCTTTCTGTCTGCTGCATATCTGTGCTTTTTGATCAATAAGGTATCTATCTATCTCTCTGTCTCTCTATCTCCATGACAACAGTAAACCTATAAACCAAACGCTATGGGACTTGATCTAAAGCTGGGGTACACAACTTTACTCTGACAGCTTTGTAAAGTCCTCAGAGATTACTACTATTGTGAATTAAAATACTATGGCAGTTAACGCCACTTTTAAGATCCTGGTTCTGAGAGAGACCAGGGAGAGACCAGAGAGAGACCAGAGAGAGACCAGAGAGAGAGACCAGAGAGAGAGACCAGAGAGAGAGAGTCCAGAGAGAGAGACCAGAGAGAGAGACCAGAGAGAGAGAGTCCAGAGAGAGAGTCCAGAGAGAGACCAGAGAGAGAGACCAGAGAGAGAGAGTCCAGAGAGAGAGTCCAGAGAGAGACCAGAGAGAGACCAGAGAGAGACCAGAGAGAGACCAGAGGAGAGAGACCAGAGAGAGACCAGAGAGAGAGACCAGAGAGAGAGACCAGAGAGAGACCAGAGAGAGAGACCAGAGAGAGAGACCAGAGAGAGAGACCAGAGAGAGAGACCAGAGAGAGACCAGAGAAAGACCAGAGAGAGAGACCAGAGAGAGACCAGAGAGAGACCAGAGAGAGAGACCAGAGAGAGAGACCAGAGAGAGACCAGAGAGAGAGCAGAGAGAGAGACAGAGAGAGAGACCAGAGAGAGACCAGAGAGAGAGACCAGAGAGAGACCAGAGAGAGAGAGACCAGAGAGAGAGACCAGAGAGAGACTAGAGAGAGACCAGAGAGAGACCAGAGAGAGACCAGAGAGAGAGACCAGAGAGAGAGACCAGAGAGAGACCAGAAAGAGACCAGAGAGAGACCAGAGAGAGACCAGGGAGAGACCAGAGAGAGAGACCAGAGAGAGACCAGAGAGAGAGACCAGAGAGAGAGACCAGAGAGAGACCAGAGAGAGAGAGCAGAGAGAGAGACCAGAGAGTAAAGAGAGAGACCAGAGAGAGACCAGAGAGAGAGACCAGAGAGAGACCAGAGAGAGAGTCCAGAGAGAGACCAGAGAGAGACCAGAGAGAGACCAGAGAGAGAGAGCAGAGAGAGAGACCAGAGAGAGACCAGAGAGAGAGACCAGAGAGAGAGTCCAGAGAGAGAGAGAGAGCAGAGAGAGAGACCAGAGAGTAAAGAGAGAGAGCAGAGAGTAAAGAGAGAGACCAGAGAGAGAGCAGAGAGTAAAGAGAGAGACCAGAGAGAGTCCAGAGAGAGAGACCAGAGAGAGAGACCAGAGAGAGAGACCAGAGCGAGATTAGAAAGTACACTGTAAACCCTGACAAGTAAAGTTTACTTGAAAAAAACATGGAAATAAATTGCGTATTAACTTCACTTGAATTCCTCGAGTACATCCTTTACTTGATATTACCAAGTAAACTCGAGTGATTGCAATAAAGTTTAAATTTCTACTTATGTTCCGACCGGGATTCATACTCAGAACCCTGTGGTTGAGAGGTGATGGTGCTACCCACTCAGCCACCAGGACACCCTGCCATTGTCACACCTGCCTCATTAAAGACTCTACACATCAAAATGTCAAAAGTGAGGCTTCCTTGAACAGAAACAGTTCAATTCAAAGAAAACCCTGAGTGACATAGGCAAGCTTTAAATAAACTAACAATAAATGAGTAATATCTACTTACTGGGAAAAATCTATTTAAAATAACTTTGATATCTGAAGTAGGATTGAAGTTAGGGTTTACAGTGTATATTGGTTCTTCTGCACCAGACATTAGTAAGTCACTGATTTTATTACTTTGACATGTACCATTGAAACGATGCAAAGATGACTAACTCACTATGGTCTGGTCTGGCTTGGTCTGGTCTGGCCTGGGTAAAGGCCTTGATCGGAAAAAGCTGTGATAGAAACATTTGTATCAGTGTTTAAAAAGCAGCAGACGTCCCGGAGCCTCTCATCACGTCTGATCTGGTGAAGAACATCCTTGTCGTCAGCTACAGGCGTTAGCTTCTCCAACACAAAGACCTCCTCACGGTGGGAGGGGCCGAGTGGATGGATGGAGGGGTTGCCATGGAAACAGGCATATTTTCTCTTGCATTTCAACGCCTCCTCCTTCTTCTTCTTCTCCTTCTTCTTCTTCCTGGTGCACATAAGCAGAGGTGGAGTGACCTGGAGGATAAGAGACCAGAGAGACCAGAGAGAGAGACCAGAGAGAGAGAGACCAGAGAGAGAGACCAGAGAGAGACTAGAGAGAGAGACTAGAGAGAGACCAGAGAGAGAGACCAGAGAGAGAGAGACCAGAGAGAGAGACCAGAGAGAGAGACCTGAGAGAGACCAGAGAGAGAGACCAGAGACAGACCAGAGAGAGACCACAGATTCCATTACTGTGTGCTGTAATGTAGTGTTTCCTGACTTGTACCGTGAGACCAGAGAGAGACCAGAGAGAGAGACCAGAGAGAGACCAGAGAGAGAGACCAGAGAGAGACCAGAGAGAGACCAGAGAGAGAGACCAGAGAGAGACCAGAGAGAGAGACCAGAGAGAGACCAGAGAGAGACCAGAGAGAGAGACCAGAGAGAGACCAGAGAGAGAGACCAGAGAGAGAGACCAGAGGGAGACCAGAGAGAGAACCAGAGATAGAGACCAGAGATAGAGACCAGAGATAGAGACCAGAGAGAGACCAGAGAGAGACCAGATAGACACCACAGAGAGACCAGAGAACAGTCATGTTTCCTCCTCCTCCTGGGGTAGATAAGCAGAGGTGGTGTGATCCAGGGCCACAGATAAGTGCCTCAGTCCTCCTCTTCTCCTCTCCTCCCCCCTCCTCCCCCCTCCACCTCCCTCCCCCCTCCTCCCCCCTCCACCTGGATGCACCGGACTGCAGTAGCTGAGCAGCAGGATTGGTCAGGATCCATCAGGATTAGTGTGGACCCGGCTCTCGCTCAGAGGATGTTATTTCAGATAGAAGGCTCTCTGTAATCCCCGTCCATAAGGAATTAGAGCGGACTGCTCTCTCTGAGTGTATTTACAGGTACCACCTTTACAGATTAGTATTCATGCTAGCAGCGCATCAAGAGGAGCTCAGGCACTTTCACTATTGTTTTGTGCAATAATCTGATTCAGGAGAGGATCAAAAGGTGGTTTGATGACACAGAGAGAGACCAGAGAGAGAGACCAGAGAGAGACCAGAGAGAGAGACCAGAGAGAGACCAGAGAGAGAGACCAGAGAGAGACCAGAGAGAGAGACCAGAGAGAGACCAGAGAGAGAGACCAGAGAGAGACCAGAGAGAGAGACCAGAGAGAGACCAGGGAGAGACCAGGGAGAGACCAGAGGGAGACCAGCGGGAGACCAGAGAGAGACCAGCGGGAGACCAGAGAGAGAGACCAGAGAGAGACCAGGGAGAGACCAGGGAGAGACCAGAGGGAGACCAGCGGGAGACCAGAGAGAGAGACCAGAGAGAGAGACCAGAAAAAGACCAGAGAGAGATCAGAGAAAGGCCATAATATTCACCTTTTTGGCCGTACCAGTCAGGAAACACTACATTACAGCAGTGGTCTCTCTCTGGTCTCTCTCTGGTCTCGCTCTGGTCTCTCTGGTCTCTCTCTGGTCTCTCTGGTTCTCTCTCTGGTCTCTCTCTCTGGTCTCTCTGGTCTCTCTCTGGTCTCCTGGTTCTCTCTCTGGTCTCTCTCTCTGGTCTCTCTCTGGTCTCTCTGGTTCTCTCTCTGGTCTCTCTGGTTCTCTCTCTGGTCTCTCTCCGGTCTCTCTGGTTCTCTCTCTGGTCTCTCTCTCTGGTCTCTCTCTGGTCTCTCTCTCTGGTCTCTCTGGTTCTCTCTCTGGTCTCTCTCCGGTCTCTCTGGTTCTCTCTCTGGTCTCTCTCTCTGGTCTCTCTGGTTCTCTCTCTGGTCTCTCTCTGGTCTCTCTCTCTGGTCTCTCTCTGGTCTATATGACATAATTCACCTTTTTGGGGCCCTTTTGGCTGGTACCAGTCAGGAAACACACATTACAACACACATTACAACACACAGTAATGGCCTGGCCCGGCTCAGCTCAGTGCGGTCCTGGGTGGACAGCAGGCCTTTGTAAGCGTCTGAATGGAGGTTAAATATCCTCAGAATCAGACTCTTTAGCTTCTGGATGCCGCCGCAGAAGCCCAGCCTTTCACATGCTAATGACGCTCTTTTCATTTTCTTTGTTGCCACGGCTCGACAGCGCTGTCAAGCTAAAGGCCGACGGATAAAGACTTTTCCCAGAGCTGTCTTTTTCTATCTATTCCTCTTGTTCTGCGCTGTCCTAAAACACTCTGTTCTGAACGAATCCGCACCGTGTCACAAAGTCTATCATCTGGAAAAGAAAGTGCTCCTGGTCCTGGTCCAGTGGGTCTCTCTCTCTCTAGTCTCACTCTCTGGTCTCTCTCTGGTCTCTCTCTGGTCTCTCTCTGGTCTCTCTCTCTCTGGTTTCTCTCTGGTCTCTCTCTGGTTTCTCTCTGGTCTCTCTCTAATCTCTCTCTGGTCTCTCTCTCTGGTCTCTCTCTCTCTCTCCTCTCTCTCTCTAATCTCTCTCTGGTCTCTCTCTGGTCTCTCTCTCTAATCTCTCTCTGGTCTCTCTAATCTCTCTCTGGTCTCTCTCTCTGATTTCTCTCTGGTCTCTCTAATCTCTCTCTGGTCTCTCTCTGGTCTCTCTCTGGTCTCTCTCTGGTCTCTCTAATCCCTCTCTAATCTCTCTCTGGTCTCTCTCTGGTCTCTCTCTCTCTGGTTTCTCTCTGGTCTCTCTCTGGTCTCTCTCTCGGCCTTTAAACACTGCACAGTTCAATAATTGTGCTGCTGGAGCTATCACTTTATCCCCAGGAATGATGCACGCCTGACTGCTCTACAGCATTTACTATTCAGAGAGAGAGAGAGAGAAACAGAGAGAGAGAGAGAGAAACAGAGAGAGAGAGAGAGAGAGAGCAGAGAGAGACAGAAAGAGGGAAACGGAGAGACAGAAACACACAGACAGAGATAGAGAGAGAGACATACACAGAGAGAGCCCCCACCCGCCCGGACATTGCTGCATAAATAACAAGCGCCCCATAAAGCGCTGGGAGGATTTTCCTGAATGATTGGCAACGGTTTAAACGCCTCTGCTCCAACAGTCAATACTGCTCAGCCCATTCCATTATTCAGAGACCGTCCCTCATTAACAGAATCCTGACCTTGACATGGCCACCCCCCCCCCTCCCCCCCCTCCTCCCCCCTCCTCCCCCCCCCTGACAATACCCACTCAGCTGCTGTTATATGGGCTGGAAATCCATGCATATTGATACACTGTTTGCCTTGTAATTGAAAATGTGGTGTTCTCAGACTCTGGCAGCGAAAATAACTGGGGTCAAATGGTGTGTGACGACGTACAGACCATAATAACCACTCACAGTCTGTGGTAACTTAGAGATTTTAGAGGTTTTTTTTAGAGCTGTCTCTCTCTGTTGGACGTCGGTCTCTCGGAGAATTGACAGATTTGTAAAGTCCTCCGAGATACGACTGTTGTGATTCAGAGCGACACAGAAACACATTGAATTAAACTGAACCCTCTGAGCCTTAAATTAAATAGTCCCTAGTAGTGTAAAGGGTTAGTGACAGGACCAATCTGAGTCGTACCACACCATAGTACTCATTTCATTTGGTACTAAGGTCTGGATTTGCTCCATTGAGTCCGTGAACAGGTGGGAGGGGCTAACTCCTTTTGTAGATTGAAACCATTGGATCTGAGTTTACTGTCACGTATGTAATGAGCCCGAGTGAGTCTTTTGCACTTAGCGTTTAGCCTAGCTTTAGCCTCTCCTTTGCCGCTAACGGAGCCCGTGGGGAGTAGAGCCACAACAACTCTGCAGCATTTTCTTGATATTTGGATTGAACCAGAACAGATTATTTTACTATCACATTCTCCGACAAACTACAACCAGTAAATTCAGCACAAACTCTTGACGTCACCGACACGACCTACAACACCCGCCTCCCCCGCTCTCTGATTGGTCGGAGGAGATTCAACCGAGGAAACAGACTGAACAAGCTGGTCAGGAGGGCCAGCTCCACTCTGGGCTGCTCCCTGGACTCTGTGGAGGAGGTGAGGGACAGGAGGCCCCTGGACTCTGTGGAGGAGGTGAGGGACAGGAGGCCCCTGGACTCTGTGGAGGAGGTGAGGGACAGGAGGCCCCTGGACTCTGTGGAGGAGGTGAGGGACAGGAGGCCCCTGGACTCTGTGGAGGAGGTGAGGGACAGGAGGCCCCTGGACTCTGTGGAGGAGGTGAGGGACAGGCGGCCCCTGGACTCTGTGGAGGAGGTGAGGGACAGGAGGCCCCTGGACTCTGTGGAGGAGGTGAGGGACAGGAGGCCCCTGGACTCTGTGGAGGAGGTGAGGGACAGGAGGTGCTAGTCAAAGCCACCTCCATCATGAACAACACCTCCCACTGCACAGGACTGAGGAGGAGCTGAGGAGGTCCTTCAGTGGAAGACTGAGGCACCCTCAGTGGAAGAAGGAGCGGTACCGCAGGGCCTTTATCCACCACTGTCAGACTGTACAATAAGTCACTTTAAATGATCACTGTGTGAAAACCTGCACTACTATTGACACTGTTTCCAATTGACACTTGTCACTTTATTGTACATATATCCTGCATGTAACATGTTTGCACGTTTCCTCCTTTTGCACAATCTGAGTGTCTCTATCCATGCCAAATGTGACATGTACATTTCTCCTCTGTGAGATAAATAAAGCACATCTTATCTTATCTTAAACTGCTACTGGCGGCCATTTTGTAAAGGCCCATATTGATCACACAAACATTTCAACAGAGAAAATGGCGTCACTGATATTTACAGTCAATGCAGGAAATGATAATGAAAAACACACAGAGACATTGGTCCATCATGAGCAGAGACCAATGTCCATAAATGTTAATAAATGTTAATAAATGTTAATAAATGTTAGTAAATGTTAGTAAATGTTAGTAAATGTGGAGTGGATCATCAGCAGGAGGACTCCCAGCTCTCCTGCAGGTCTCTCCTCACCAGTATTCGCCTGATGAAGCACACAGACATTAAATCATGACTAAAACATGATCAATAGGAGTCGTGTCTCGTCAGGTCGGGGTTGTTCTGTTCTGGTGTGTGTTCCTGGTGCTCAGTACAGATGCAGAGCTCAGCATCCCTCTCTGCTCCACATTCCGGCTCCCGACAGATGCAGCTCTTTGAAGCCGCAGATACGAAGCTTGTTTGTTCTTCGGGGGAAAAAACAAGCTATTTTTTTTGTTTTTCTCCTCTCGGCTTCGACATAAATGTGTGAAGCGCGGAGCCGAGCTGAGCCTTGATGCAATAATCATAACAAACTGGGAGCGGGTGGTGTGCTATGCTAGGAGTCTTGTTAGCGTCTGAGAAAAGGAGGCAATAATTAGTGCGCCTAGTCCACAAAGCCGAGGCGTAATCTTGGAACAAACGGAGTCCCAGCTCTCGGAAGCTCTCGGTCGGATGGCGGATCTATAGTCTCTCTCTGGTCTCTCTCTGGTCTCTCTCTGGTCTCTGTTTGGTCTCTGTTTGGTCTCTCTCTGGTCTCTCTCTGGTCTCTGTTTGGTCTCTGTTTGGTCTCTCTCTGGTCTCTCTCTGGTCTCTGTTTGGTCTCTCTCTGGTCTCTCTCTTTGGTCTCTCTCTGGTCTCTCTCTGGTCTCTGTTTGGTCTCTCTCTGGTCTCTCTCTCTGGTCTCTCTCTTTGGTCTCTCTCTGGTCTCTCTCTCTGGTCTCTCTCTGGTCTCTCTCTTTGGTCTCTCTCTGGTCTCTCTCTGGTCTCTCCTCTCTCTCTCTCTGGTCTCTCTCTGGTCTCTCTCTGGTCTCTCTCTTTGGTCTCTCTCTGGTCTCTCTCTGGTCTCTCTCTCTGGTCTCTCTCTGGTCTCTCTCTTTGGTCTCTCTCTGGTCTCTCTCTCCTCTCTCTCTTGTCTCTCTCTCTCGGTCTTTAAACACTGCACCGTTCAATAATTGTGCTGCTGGAGCCATCACTTTATCCCCAGGAATTATTCAGCATTTACTATTCAGAGAGAGAGAGTGAGAGTGAGACAGAAAGAGAGAAACAGAGGGAGAGAGACAGAGAGAGAGACGGAAAGAGAGAGAGAGAGACAGAGAGAGTCCCAGCTCTCGGTCGGATGGCGGCCTTTTGTGCAGTGGCTCATCTCCAGAGCAGCACTGAGCAGAGTGTGACAGGATTTACATGCACTTCCTAATCTGTGTAAGCGAACCTGTTTGGGATGTAATTCACATGGTATGTCTTTGATTTGGATTAGTCTGGCCAAATCCTCTTAGCACCGGCTCAGCACGACTTATCAGTGACGGGCCGTGTCGTGGAGCTCGCCAAATCCTTGTATCCACCCTCCCAGACCTGGCTCTTCGTTCTAATCTGTTCAAATCTGATCCCAGACTCCTCTGCAAACGCCTGCTGAAAGCCGCGGCGCAGTCCGGACCATGCCTGCCGCTGGATTACACAAATTGAGGTTAGAGATTTCCAGTAAGGCCGCACACAACTGTTCAGGGATGAGGTTTAGGAGGCAAGCGGCGAGGACTTTGGGAGAGTTCTAGATCCACAAACAAATAAGATACATGTTTGTTTGTGACTGAGTGAGTGAGTGTGGAGGATGTAGGTCTGGGCAAAAGGTCTGGAGTCACAGATGGAGAAGTGGCTGGGAAGAGAGGATGAGAGAGAGAGAGAGGGAGAGAGAGGGAGAGAGAGGGAGAGAGAGAGGGAGAGAGACAGAGAGAGAGGGAGATAGGAACCGAGAGAGAGCAACAGGTCTCTCCTGTGTGAGATCAATAAAGTCTATCTTATCTTATCTTAGATAGAGACACAGAGACACAAAGAGACAGAGAGAGACCAGAGAGAGACTGAGAGAGACCGGAGAGAGACTGAGAGAGACTGAGAGAGATAGAGAGAGACTGAGAGAGACCGAGAGAGAGACCGGAGAGAGACTGAGAGAGACCGGAGAGAGACTGAGAGAGACTGAGAGAGACCGAGAGAGAGACCGGAGAGAGACTGAGAGAGACCGGAGAGAGACCGAGAGAGACCAGAGAGAGACTGAGAGAGACTGAGAGAGACTGAGAGAGACTGAGAGAGACCGAGAGAGACCGAGAGAGACCAGAGAGAGACCAGAGAGACAGAAAGAGACAGACACGTCCGTGAGTTTGTCTGTTCAGGTCTACTCGAAGCTCCATCTTGACAAATGGCAGATTGACTTATGAAGAGGATGTATACGATGAAGATTATGTATACAGTGTGTAGCCGGCCATTAGCTGCTGCTTTATTGATTCTCTGATGTAAAGTTTCTGGTCAGATGCAGTGATTATAACACACTCAGCACAGACCTGGAATAACCCAGAAAGCTCTGTGCCATATGCTGAGGGGAGAGTGCAGCGGCTACTGTAATCCCTCTGCCTTCACATAATCACAGAGAGACCAGAGAGAGACCAGAGAGAGACCAGAGAGAGACCAGAGAGAGACCAGAGAGAGACCAGAGAGAGACCAGAGAGAGACCAGAGAGAGACCAGAGAGAGGCCAGAGAGAGGCCAGAGAGAGACCAGAGAGAGACCAGAGAGAGACCAGAGAGAGACCAGAGAGAGGCCAGAGAGAGACCGGAGAGAGACCAGAGAGAGACCAGAGAGAGACCAGAGAGAGATACCAGAGAGAGACCAGAGAGAGGCCAGAGAGAGACCGGAGAGAGACCAGAGAGAGACCAGACAGAGACCAGAGAGAGGCCAGAGAGAGACCAGAGAGAGATACCAGAGAGAGACCAGAGAGAGGCCAGAGAGAGGCCAGACAGAGACCAGAGAGAGACCAGAGAGAGACCAGAGAGAGACCAGAGAGAGACCAGAGAGAGGCCAGAGCGAGACCAGAGAGAGGCCAGACAGAGACCAGAGAGAGACCAGAGAGAGACCAGAGAGAGGCCAGACAGAGACCAGAGAGAGACCAGAGAGAGATACCAGAGAGAGACCAGAGAGAGCCCAGAGGGAGACCAGAGAGAAACCAGAGAGAGACCAGAGAGAGGCCAGAGAGAGGCCAGACAGAGACCAGAGAGAGACCAGAGAGAGGCCAGAGAGAGGCCAGACAGAGACCAGAGAGAGACCAGAGAGAGGCCAGAGCGAGAGACCAGAGAGAGACCAGAGAGAGGCCAGAGCGAGACCAGAGAGAGGCCAGACAGAGACCAGAGAGAGACCAGAGAGAGGCCAGACAGAGACCAGAGAGAGACCAGAGAGAGACCAGAGAGAGACCAGAGCGAGAGACCAGAGAGAGACCAGAGAGAGGCCAGACAGAGACCAGAGAGAGACCAGAGAGAGACCAGAGAGAGACTAGAGAGAGACCAGAGAGAGACCATAGAGAGACCAGAGGGAGACCAGAGAGAGACCAGAGAGAGGCCAGAGCAAGAGACCAGAGAGAGACCAGAGAGAGACCAGAGAGAGACCAGAGAGAGACTAGAGAGAGACCAGAGAGAGACCAGAGAGAGACCAGAGAGAGACCATAGAGAGACCAGAGGGAGACCAGAGAGAGACCAGAGAGAGACCAGAGAGAGACCAGAGAGAGACCAGAGAGAGACCATAGAGAGACCAGAGGGAGACCAGAGAGAGACCAGAGAGAGACCAGAGAGAGACCAGAGAGAGACCAGAGAGAGACCAGAGAGAGACCAGAGAGAGACCAGAGAGAGACCAGAGAGAGACCAGAGAGAGGACCAGAGAGAGACAGAGAGAGACCAGAGAGAGACCAGAGAGAGACCAGAGAGAGACCAGAGAGAGACCAGAGAGAGACCAGAGAGAGACCAGAGAGAGACCAGAGAGAGACCAGAGAGAGACCAGAGAGAGACCAGAGAGAGACCAGAGAGCCAGAGAGACCAGAGAGAGACCAGAGAGAGACCAGAGAGAGACCAGAGAGAGACCAGAGAGACCAGAGAGAGACCAGAGAGAGCGAGAGACCAGAGAGAGACCAGAGAGAGACCAGAGAGAGACCAGAGAGAGACCAGAGAGAGACCAGAGAGAGACCAGAGGACCAGAGAGAGACCAGAGAGAGACCAGAGAGAGACCAGAGAGAGACCAGAGAGAGACCAGAGAGAGACCAGAGAGAGACCAGAGAGAGACCAGAGAGAGACCAACCAGAGGGACCAGAGAGAGACCAGAGCGAGACCAGAGAGAGACCAGGAGCAGTGTGAACCAGGGGTGAGGTCTCTCTCCTCATAACTCTCTGGTCCCTGGTCTCTGGTTTATGGTCTCTGGTCTCTCCTCATAGGTCCCTGGTCCCTTCTAATGACTTTCTGGTCTCTCTCTGGTCTCTCCACATGACTCTGTGTTCCCTGGTCTCTCTCTGGTCTCTCTCTGGTCTCTCTCGGGTCTCTCTCGGGTCTCTCTCGGGTCTCTCTCGGGTCTCTCTCGGGTCTCTCTCTGGTCTCTCCACATGACTCTCTGGTCTCTCTCTGGTCTCTCTCTGGTCTCTCTCTGGTCTCTCTCTGGTCTCTCTCTGGTCTCTCTCTGGTCTCTCTCTGGTCTCTCTCTGGTCTCTCCACATGACTCTGTGGTCTCTCTCTGGTCTCTCTCTGGTCTCTCTCTGGTCTCTCCACATGACTCTGTGGTCCCTGGTCTCTCTCTGGTCTCTCTCTGGTCTCTCTCTGGTCTCTCTCTGGTCTCTCTCTGGTCTCTCTCTGGTCTCTCTCTGGTCTCTCTCTGGTCTCTCTCTGGTCTCTCTCTGGTCTCTCTCTGGTCCCTCCTCATGCCTGTCTGGTGAGTGTGGTCAGTAAACAGGAAGTGACATCACACCTGTGGCCGTGCCGTTGCAGCCTGAGGACACTTCCTGCACCTCTCTCTTGGACCTCATGGGACACCATCCTCCGTCTTCTTTGAACTGGATCTCGTCGCAGTCGGAGCAGCTGCTCAGTATCTCCATAAACAATCTGCAAACGTTAGAATCTGGTTTCATTTCCGAGAACAAATCCTCCATCTTTAAAATCTCACACAAATATGAATCACAAACACTGACAGATAAGATACAAGCAGTGACTCTCTTTGATCTAAGTTTAAGTAAGATATTGTGTAGCTAATATGATCTAATATGAACTCTTTCATATCGATCTCTTTTGTTATTGTTTACAAAGACGACATGTTGTGGGCGGAGTCATCACTATTTCTACTTTGGAATCCTAAGTGTCTCTGAAACTTTTGTTTTGTGTTTTACAATTGTTATTTTTCTTGCTTTTTTCTGCCTGAGATCTTGCTGCAGTAGAGGATTCATGGTTTTACACTGGTCCAGACCAGAGCAGAGAGGATTCATGGTTTTACACTGGTCCAGACCAGAGCAGAGAGGATTCATGGTTTTACACTGGTCCAGACCAGAGCAGAGAGGATTCATGGTTTTACACTGGTCCAGACCAGAGCAGAGAGGATTCATGGTTTTACACTGGTCCAAACCAGAGCAGAGAGGATTCATGGTCCATTTTACTTTGGACCAGAGCAGAGAAAATGGTCCGAACCAAGCGGACCATCTTAGTTTTGTTTGTTTGGATGTTTCTGCTCCTGGACGCCTGCATGTCTCCAACAGGATCAATAAATCATCTATCTAATATATTGATGTAACACAGTGACTCTGACCCGTCGATGATGAGGTGCTCATACGGGGCCTTCTTGTCGCAGACCGGACAGACCCAGGTGGGTTTCTTCTCGTTCATCTGGATGTAAAGCGTGGCGTCGAAACACTGCAGATGTGAACAGGTCACAGAGCGGCACGGGATCATCAGCCTCATCTTCCCCAACTGCAGAGAAGCACGTTACATTTAGCAAAACACCATGGATTCTTTTAGCTTTAATCCTGTTTCCCACTATCCTCCTCTTGGGCCAATAACAGTAATAAGGTATAAAACAATAGTTACAACCAGCAAACAAAAGAATAATAATAACAAAAATAAATATATTCAACCTTTGTTTTGTCCTCAGTGATTAAAAATCCCCAAAAATTGTTTTTTGAGCTGAATGTGGATGATTTCTCTAAACTTGACCAGCCCTGAGTTATTTAGACTCTTTTAGATCCTAATCACTGCAGCAGGTTAATTTGACCTGAGGACAGCACAAGGGATAAAAAAATAATAATTAAACAGCCTAATGCAGTCTGTATAATTAAACACCATAGAAACGCCAAAGCATCGCCATAGTAACACCATAGTGACGCCATAGTAACGCAATCGTAGCGCCATAGTGACGTCACAGAAACACCTAGCAACACCATAGTGACGTCATAGTAACACTATAGAGACGTGATAGTAACACCATAGAGACGTCATAGTAACACCATAGTGACGTCATAGTAACACCATAGTGACGTCATAGTAACACCATAGAGACGTCATAGCAACACCATAGTGACGTCATAGCAACACCATAGTGACGTCATAGTAACACCATAGAGACGTCATAGTAACACCATAGTGACGTCATAGTAACACCATAGAGACGTCATAGCAACACCATAGAGACGTGATAGTAACACCATAGTGACGTCATAGTAACACCATAGCAACGCCATAGTGACGTCATAGTAACACCATAGAGACGTCATAGTAACACCATAGCAACGCCATAGAGACGTCATAGTAACACCATAGTGACGTCATAGTAACACCATAGCAACGCCATAGTGACGTCATAGTAACACCATAGAGACGTCATAGTAACACCATAGCAACGCCATAGAGACGTCATAGTAACACCATAGTGACGTCATAGTAACACCATAGTGACGTCATAGTAACACCATAGTGACGTCATAGTAACACCATAGAGACATCACAGTAACATAGTGACGTCATAGTAACACCATAGTGACGTCCTAGTAACACCATAGTGACGTCATAGTAACACCATAGTGACGTCATAGTAACACCATAGTGACGTCATAGTAACACCATAGCGACGTCATAGTAACACCATAGCAACACCATAGACGTCATTGTAACACCATAGTGACGTCATAGTAACACCATAGTGACGTCATAGTAACACCATAGCAACACCATAGAGACGTCATAGTATCACCATAGTGACGTCATAGTAACACCATAGCAACACCATAGACGTCATTGTAACACTATAGTGACGTCATAGTAACACCATAGCAACACCATAGAGACGTCATTGTAACACCATAGTGACGTCATAGTAACACCATAGCAACACCATAGTGACGTCATAGTAACACCACAAAGACGTCATAGTAACACCATAGCAACGCCATAGGGAAGTCATAGCAACGCCATAGGGAAGTCATAGTAACACCATAGCAACGCCATAGTGACGTCATAGTAACACCATAGTGACGTCATAGTAACACCATAGCAACGTCATAGTAACGCAATCGTAGCGTCATAGTAAGACCTTAGTAGCGCCGGAGTAAGGACTAAAAATGTGGATGCAGCGTCAGATGTACCCAGCTATGATCTGGAAGTCTTCCTGAAAATGTGAGACGGGCTTCTTCTCTGACAATGTCCAAATCCAGGTCAAAAACAGTTTTGTTTAGCTGTGACTACAACTGAAGCATTTTATCTTTACTCTTTTAAATGTAGTGTAATTATTTATGATTTCAAAGCCTTGTTGAAATAAACTTCCTTTTCCTAAACCAAGATGTGGATAATATTGTGATTCTAAAGAAGAGGAGAGTATTTACAGGACACAGCAGTGACACTCGCAGACTGGTGGTGGCGATCTCACTCTCCGGATCCGCAGTCAGTTTCTCTTTGACTTGGGAAAGACACAGGAAGCAATTTAAATGATTATAAAGAACATTTAGAGGAGAATCATAGTCAAGCACCACTAAAAACAAACTATTATCGTTAGAGGAGACGTGATGGAGCAGGACTCACTGAGGGCCCTGGAGTGGTCTGGGTTCCGGATCCCTTTGGCTCGTAGCCTTTGGAGCAGAACTGCAGACGTCTGCTGCCGCACCATATACACGGCCATCGAGAAACTCTGCCACAAACACAGACACACGAGGTTTAGTCAGAGCCAAAGCAGACGGAGCCGCAGCCGTGAACTCTCACCCTCCCGATCTCCGAGGTCCAGGACGCCGCGATGGTGTTGGGGACGGTGGTGGAGAGTCGCACCAGAGACGTGATGTTAATGGGACGACTGGGCCTTTTTGGTTCAACACCGTTTTTGGTTGGAGGAAGATATCCCTGAGACAGAAACTAGTTATTTACATGTGACTTTTGGAGATGGACAGACGTGACGTCACTCACCGGGAGGTTACAGGGCTTTCCGTTTACTTTGACACAAAGAGTGGGAGGAAAGTGGTCCTCCTGTGGACAGCTTGTTTCTGATAAACAAAACCTGAACAAACCAGAGCCAAGAGGTCCAATGTGAATAAAGATTGTTCAGATACAGATTCTTCATAATCAAACCAGACGCTAAAGCAGGGGTGGCCAACCAGTCAGAGACTAAGAGCCAATTTTTTTTACTGTGTTACAGCAAAGAGCCACATCATACAAATGTGCACTACATAAACATCACCCCAACCCTTACACACGCACGCACACGCGCACGAGCAGACACGCGCACACACATGCAATCTGTCTGTGCAGAGAGAGGTGTGCTCTGCTCAGACAGATTTATTGTAAATGTCATCAACATGATAATGACAGAAATTGACTCGTACAGTACTAAAGGGCTGGACTCGACTCTCCCCGGTGCGGGCGCTTCCACCGCTCGCTTCAACCGCTCCCCGGTACTTTTTATTAATGGTTTGGCCCTGGTTCTAACCGGGCGAGTCGATACCAGAACAATTTCACGTCAGCGAACATCAATTATGATTCCGAAATGAATGCTTTCAATCTCTAACCAAGAAAAAAAAATCAAGTTTCAACCCAGTGTTCAGCAGAAACACAACTGTCTTTAGTAAAAGATATAGATTTGACACATAACACCAACACCACTTTAGCTGATTTAGAACCACAGACACATGCTCAGTATAAGACCAGATACTTTTGAATTTGATTGAAGACAGACACTCACCAGGCAGAGTTGGCTAATCTCCTGGTGTAATGCTAGCTGGTGTTAGCTGGTTTTAGCATGTTAGCCGGTGTTAGCCGATGTCCGTAAATGTAATCCATTTGGTCAAACCACCTCCAGACTTTTCGGGTCTGCCTCTACTTCTGCTGCTGCGATCTTTCATTTCACGGTTGTCACTTTTAAGCTTATTAACTTTTCTCTGCATTGTCATGTTTGTGGGAATCATTCTGCTCCGTCCTTAGCGCTAGCTCCACAAACACCTTCTGGTTTCTGGTGGAACCAGCGAGATCAGGCTGGTGTCCTCTCCTCAAACTGAGGAAGGTGTTGCCCTCATCCAGCGACCAAGGAATTATTTTCCGTACGGACGTCATGGTTCGAGGCAACGTGTTGTTTGTTATGATATTTGCTACAGCTGAGGTAGCAGCTGCAGAGTGATTGACAGCGCATCTGACCAACCAGAATTGACGTTCGCCGACGTCAGATTGTTTTGGTGGCCTGGCTAGTGGAGTGAAGTCGGCCTTTACTATTGGTCAGAACTACATATGGAATGAAAGGCAGCGCCACCACCGAGGCGTTTTTGACGCTTGTCGAGTGAAAGCCCGAGAGCCGCACGGAACCAGCCAAAGAGCCGCATGCGGCTCACGAGCCGCGGGTTGGCCACCCCTGCGCTAAAGCTTCTGCGTGATACAAATACTATTATAATGTTTCAATAAACATCTATTTCTGAGGCTGGAACCTTTTCAGCTGAAAGTCAAAACAATCTTGTATTTTAAATGGATTTCTGTGGGAGCCATACAAATTATTCTACTCTGATTCTGTGATTTTTTACAACAACAGCAACACATATAGAGTGTAAAATTGGTCTCTTTTGTTTAAAAACATTATTATACTGAAGAAATCCAAAACATAAAACATTCTTATAATCAATGATACTCAGAAGTGTCACATCTGGCTCCTGAGCCACAGGTCCCTGACCTCTGACCTTTCTGCTGGACCCACCTTAACTGCACTTGAACAGCAAAGTCACATTTGGTCCCAGATATGTCCCTGAAAGATGGAAACGTGGGTGAAGTGAATCAAAGCAGCCACAGTTGTGTATTATGACATGAGTAAAGTACTTACATGGAGCTGCTGATCTGTTGCACTTGTTGTGGAGTCAGAGCGAAAGCGTAACACGCCTCCTGGAAACGCTGGCTGCTGTCGGAGACTGAGGGTCACAGACACACGTTAAAGTAACAGTCCTGATGTTCTTTGAGTCGGTCCAAAACATGATCAAACTCACCCAAACTGGTGGGTTTGATGAGCTCGTCCAACAGGTCGTAGAAGGGCAGCCTCTGCAGCTTGACGTCTGGATGAACCGGGTGCAGAGCAGACGGGAGGTGAGGCAGGCTCAGCTCATGTTTGGGTCCCAGTAACGACACTGGAAGCAGAGGAGACGGAGAGCTGAGCTGAGCCAGGCCGGCGGACAGACTGGCCGCACTGTGGACTCCAGGGAGCGCCAGGTCCACGGGAGAAACCATCTTCGTGGGAAACCTCCGTCTGTACAGCTCCTTGATCTTCATCTGTACGGCAGGACTGCAGCCGGCTTTGAGAAGGTGCAGGGCTTTGGTCAAAAGTTCATGTTTGCGTCCGTGCTTATTACGGCCGGCGTATCCCAGCAGCACCTGCAGCTCCGACACTCGGAGGCTCATCACCATTTGCTGATGACAGAAGTTAGATGTTAACTTGACAAACATCCGCTCGGTGCTCTCACATGGTCATTCACACAGTCACAGTGCTCTACATGGTCATTCACACAGTCACAGTGCTCTACATGGTTATTCACACAGTCACAGTGCTCTACATGGTCATTCACACAGTCACAGTGCTCTACATGGTTATTCACACAGTCACAGTGCTCTACATGGTCATTCACACTCACACAGTGCTCTACATGGTTATTCACACAGTCACAGTGCTCTACATGGTTATTCACACAGTCACAGTGCTCTACATGGTTATTCACACAGTCACAGTGCTCTACATGGTTATTCACACAGTCACAGTGCTCTACATGGTCATTCACACAGTCACAGTGCTCTACATGGTTATTCACACAGTCACAGTGCTCTACATGGTTATTCACAGTCACAGTGCTCTACATGGTCATTCACACTCACACAGTGCTCTACATGGTCATTCACACAGTCACAGTGCTCTACATGATTATTCACACTCACACAGTGCTCTACATGGTCATTCACACACTCACAGTGCTCTACATGGTTATTCACACTCACACAGTGCTCTACATGGTTATTCACACTCACACAGTGCTCTACATGGTCATTCACACACTCACAGTGCGTGAATAATAGAGAAACTATAACTATAACTAACTATGACCAGAAACAACAAAAACAGCAAAAATCAGCCTCCAGCCTCCAGCATGGAGAAAACAATAAAAACATAAGATAGATGAGAGGTGTCATGGCTGGACTGGCTTTAAATGGCACGTGCTGAGATGTGTAGATTTATAAAAGCAAGTTATTCAACACCTAAAGGTATATAGGATTTTCTACTTCCGGGTGGATCATCAAGACTATTGGTCCTCCCATTTGTCAATCCATCTGATGATACGTGCTTGTCAAATAAGACCAGAGATATTTGTTTAAAACGTGGAGAAGGCAGTTCTTTTCTAACAATCGGGAAAATCCTCCTTGTTACGTTAAAGACTCAAAACACAAACTGATGACCAGAGCTGGCGATGGCCGAAAACTGACAGGACCCTGTGCTTCTGCTGATGCGACTGTAGACAATCCCTGCTACAGCTGCTGATCCTGTGTCATTAAACCATGTCAACACATGTGCGGCCCAAACACAGCCAAACATCTCACATGTATCTGTTTTAACCGTTATTACTGCTGCGGTGTTCAGCCTGAGCCGAGTCTGAGGGATCGTCTGCAACAATAACAAAGCTAAAGCTAACAGCTCTCGGCTAACATCTAGTCTGGGCTTTATTCTTAGGCTAATATCGGGCTGAGTTTCATAATCTATTCATTAAACGTGTGTAAAGTGTTTAATCACTGCGTCCGCGCGGAGAAAAGTCCCACTCACGAAACCAGGACGTGTATTTTTCAAGCTAATATGAAGTATCGCTTTACCTTCAGTTCCGCACTCTCCGCCATCTTGTTACATTGGGGCGCATGCGCAGCAGTCATCCTCAAGGGACGCGCAGACAGTACCAGCCTCGTCCAGCAGAGGGCGCCAAAAGTACGTGAAAAATAACAAGGTGATCACAGACTGTAGTGTGATGGGAAAGGTCTCCCACTTAACTTTACGTGCCTCCATTGACATAAATGCAAGAATACAGAATAATGTTATGATTTCTATGACTATATGACCATTTTAATTTACAAACAAGTAGATTTAGTTCTTCCAGAGGGTTCTATTGTAAGAAAAAGGTTTAAATGTAGTAATACTTTCTCTCTGAAAGCTGCGACACGCTTTGAAAAGGCTTCTACAGAATTACTTTTGTATATTGTTTTGATAATCTAAGAGAGATGATAAGAACCTTATAATAAAAGCATAATTTTATACATTTGTCTGATTCACACATGTATAAACACCAAGAGTATATTCTGAAGTGTTTTTACTACAAATGACAAACTGAATCTGAAATACAAGCACAACGAGACTTTCATAAGATAAAACCATTTATTATTTTGAGATTCAAACAAATTGGTCAATAATAACAACACTAGCTCATCTCTGTCACGTGTGCTCTGGTGTTTACGTCCGGGGGAAGGTCTGGAAGCGTCACTTGGCGGCGGCGGCGGCCTTCATCTTTTGTAATTATAGGCTAATATACAAATACAACCCTATAAAGTGCATTCAAATCAATCTTAGTGTACTTCTATCCTTGCTCACGTACCGTCCCAGGCTGAGACGTGTCAGTGT
The DNA here is from genome assembly GCA_964034765.1 of Knipowitschia caucasica. Lineage (NCBI taxonomy): Eukaryota > Metazoa > Chordata > Actinopteri > Gobiiformes > Gobiidae > Knipowitschia > Knipowitschia caucasica. The sequence goes on from OZ035842.1 coordinate 28,764,624, forward strand.
GTGAGTGTGAGAGTGAGAGAGAGAGAGAGAGAGCGTCTGTCACAACTGAAATCCAAGACACCATGGGCTACAGGGCCAGTGTTACACCGTACAGCGCGTATATTGCCATTGCACTTTGCCACAAATAATAAATATCGGTAATATTTTAGTCTATTCAAAGAAAAGTGAACATTAAAAGTGAAGTGTACAAATTCCACAGGGCGCGAGGCCAGTTCCAGTCCGTTCGGAGCAGAGACCGCGCTAAGAACGTCATATGTACAGCAGCCTACGGTCGGGAGCTCTCTCCGGGGGGTCTCTCTCCGGGAGGCTCGCGGTGTGGACCCGGGGGTGGAGGGCATCACGGCGGCATCAGAGGAGACTTGAAGGTGCAGGATCCCGCGCAGTGCCGTGGAGTCAGCATCTTGCACGAGAAATGGTGCAACGCGTCGTGAGCTTCTGAGACCAACAAAAGCAATTAATGACGATCCTAAAGAACCAGAGCTACAGTATTTTTAGTTTTCAGTTTTAATGTTGTTCCATGCCGATGTAGGAGGCATAAGCACAGTGTGATGATCCAGGACACTCGACATTTATCCACATGTATTGGTCTCTGCACCTTATGGACCAATGTCTCTCTATTGTTATAATCAATATCATTTAATTTTGTTCTAATGTTTTTGATATGTTTGATCGGTTGTTGTTGAATCGGCAGCTTTGTAAAGTCCTCAGAGATAAAAAATAAATAAATAAAATTAAGTATACGCCTATAGACAGATGCGTGTCGGTGAAAAATAAGCAAATAAAGAAATATATTTGGCGAAAACGTTGACATTAATACTACTATTATAAAAAAAATATATCTGTATTTTCAGCTGTGACGTGGGTCTGCTGCTACATGGGATGTGTAAAACATGGACTATATTAATATAACTCATAATCTATAGAATGAAGGTGAAAGTGTGGGTCTGAGGTATAGGCTGTTGTGGGTCTGTGGGTCTGTGGTGGGTCTGAGGTGGGTCTGTGGTGGGTCTGAGATGGGTCTGTGGTGGGTCTGTGGGTCTGAGGTGGGTCTGTGGGTCTGAGGTGGGTCTGAGATGGGTCTGAGTCGTACCTCGGACTATGTGCAGCTGCTGGACCATCTCCTCGCGGTACGACAGCTCCCTCTTCATCTGGTCTTGGAAGTTATCTGCATAACACCAGGCTGCGTCAGCGGAGGACACATGGTTCAGCTGCTTTTCAGTTAAACAAACATAAAGATCAAGTCTAAAGTCGAGTCCAAAAGGTGGCGCTGCTTCAATGACTCGATTACAACGCGAGGTTTCGACTAAAAACATCTGAGGCCGATTTAAAACACGTTCTTAAGCATTTAAACATATGGCTCTTTTACTGTTAGTGTTATTCTATATTATTAATTATTATTATTATTATTATTATTAACCCTGATCCAGCAGGAGTCAGGTGCGTGCCGTCTAAGGACACGCGGGTTTAAAATAGAAAATCGGCCTAATTATAAAATGGAACAAAAACAACAAAAACTTGCTTTTTCTTTGACTGTATTTGTTCAGATGTGTTTAAAAGGCCTGGTTCTAAAGCCGAGGCCTGCGTTAATAACAACAACAATAATAATAATATAATAATTATTATTATTTCTCTAATCTTAATAACATTAGTAACAGTAATAATTCTTAACTATGGATCCTGTGAAATCAATACAAATAAATACATAAATATTAAAATAATAATACTAATAATAGTACAACTACAACATCTACTACTACTACTACTACTAATAATAATAATAACAATAATTATATTAATAATAATTATAATGATAATAATGACAATAATAATAATAATTTAAATAATATTCATATTCATAATGATAATGATAATAATAATAATAATACTGATTTAATAATAATATATTAGTACCTTTGAGGCTCTGAAACTCCCGCTCCAGCTTCTTCCTCAGCTCCACCTGCTCCAAAAGCTGCTTCTGTAATTCCTCTGAAAAACAGCGACAGTGAGTTTTTGTTTCATGTGAGAAGTGTTTTTATTTTATTTTATTGTTTAAATAAATGATAGAAATATACACACCATCTTACCTTTAGCCAGACTCTGTAGCCCTCTGTGCGCGGCCGCGTGCGCGTCCCCTGCAACACACGCCTCTGGTTATAACTGTTATATATATATATATGATATATATAATATATAATTATATGTGTATGTGAAGGAGAGGCCTCACCGTCCCCCGAGTCCTGCTGCGTCTCGTCCCCGCTGTGCTCCTCCACGGTGGAGGACGGCTCCTCTTTTCCGCCGCTTTCATCTGCAGCAGAACAACTTTTACACGAGGAGAAAATACAACTTTCATGGAAAATAATAAGTATAGGCAAAAATCATATTAATAATGATACAAATGATAACGTAATACTAATACTAACAATAATAATAATAATAATAATAATTATTATTATTATCAATAATAATAATGACAATATCAACACTAAACAGTAACAACAACATCATACATAACAATAATGACATTAGTTATCAGTAATATCAGTACAGTACAGTATTAGTTATTATGGTATTATTAGTATATTAACAGTACTGTACCCTGGTACTATAGTATTATTAGTATAGTAACAGTACTGTACCCAGTATTATTAGTATAGTTACAGTACTGTACCCTGGTACTATAGTATTATTAGTATAGTAACAGTACTGTACTCAGCATTATTAGTATAGTAACAGTACTGTACCCTGGTACTATAGTATTATTAGTATAGTAACAGTACTGTACCCTGGTACTATAGTATTATTAGTATAGTAACAGTACTGTATCCTGGTACTATAGTATTATTAGTATAGTAACAGTACTGTACCCTGCGCACACAGCACCGCGGAGCTGAGGAATGCGCGGCTCCTCTGCGCCTGCGCAGGAAACACCTGCGACAGAAACAAAGTCAAACTAAAACAAAGAAGAAATCACTACGTCATAGTTATCTAACACAGGGGCCTCACAACGGGACCTCACACAGGGGCCTTACAGAGGGGCCTCACACAGGAGCCTCTCACACAGGGGCCTGGCAGAGGGGCCTCTCATACAGGGGCCTCACACAAGGGCCTCTCACAGGGACCTCACCTCTGTGAAGCAGCTCTCTGGCGGCAGGTGCTCTCTGTGAGGCGGGGGTCGCGGGGCCTCGTGGGGGGTAATGTCAGTGACGTCAGTGATGTCGGTGATGTCTTTGATGTCGGTGACGTCATGCTTGTGTTCTGGGGCTCGTGGAGGCGTAGAGGGACACGCTGATGGCACGTGCAGAGGTTCTTCCTGTTCTGCGCCTCTGTGCGTCTCCACGTCCACGTCCGCGTCCCCGTCGCTCTCCGCGCACGGGGACGCACACGGGGACGTGGACCTGAAGCTTGAGCTCTCGCTCAGAAAGTCCGGGGACAGGTACCCGGGCCGGCATGTGCCACGGGGCCCGTACAGGCGCGCGATGCAGTCGGTGTCTTTGATCACGGGCCGGAACGCAGACACGTAGCTGAGTTTACGCGGCGCCAGCGGCGTCACGGAGCCGTCGGAGGCACGCGCCTCGTCTCCAGACTTCTCCTCCTCGTTACGTAACGACTGAGTGCTCGAGCAGCGGTCCGTGTCCAGCAGCGCACTGTCCTTTGACGTGTTGGAGCTGTGGTCACAGTGCTCCACGTCCACGTCCGAATCCACGTGTCTGGGTGCGTGTCCGCGTGGAGGGTACGGCGGCAGAGGCCAGAACACCGGGAACGGTGGGTAAGGGTCCTTGGCCGTGCTGTGCCACAGGACACCGGGCAGCGTGGGCCGCTCCTCATCTTTCTTTGGACACAAACCGAACGTGGGGAAACTGTACGGCGACGGGAAGAGCGGCGGAGGCAGCTTCTGTAACATCCCGAAGCCTTTGCTCGGTACCGGGATGACCGGGTAGCTCCGCGCGGGGCCCCGCGGCTCCTCACAGTTCAGGATCTTCGCGGGGACCTCCGGTGGCCTCTGCGGCACGTGCGTCTTTAACGGGGCCTCGGAGCAGGACGGGAGAGTTCTCTTCCTGCTGCCTCCGTTAAACATGGCCTTGACGTCCTCCCACGCGTGAGCCACGTCGGTGGCGGAGCCTGGGTCCGTGAGCTTCAGGTGACGTCTCCACGAGTTGAAGTTGGCAGCGTCCGGCTGCGTGTACTTGGCGTCAGGAGTGCGGTGCGAGTGGAAGATGAACTTGTTCGGGGAGAAGTACATGTTGCAGAAGCAGCACTTGATGCACTTTGCGCGGGAGCTGTTGTAGCGCGCGGGGATGAAGCTCCCACGGCTGCCCCACGCGCACTCGTGAGAAACATCAAATGCGAAGTTCTCCGGGAGCTTCGGGGGAGAGTGCGCCCCGAGGAAAGACTTGCACAAACGCTCGGCCTCACGGTTCGTGATCATCCCACAGCGGCGGGAGGAGATGGGCATGGCCCCCGCTCTGCGGAGGATCTCCAGCTGCACCGGGGTGCACTGCACGCACGTGATGCCGAGGGCCACGCGCCGGTTGTGGATCTCGTTATAGCTGTAGTTCTTCAGCAGAGTGTTCGAGATCTGCGCGAGGCAGAGTCTCTCCTGTCCGTCTATCACCAACGACACGATCGGGATCCCGTACAGCACCGTCTGCCCCACGTGGTTCGGTTTGAGGCTGGAACCGGAGAACCCGCTCTCTTTGGAGCTGGACTCCGCGCTGTCCCGGACACTGGGCTCCATCACGAGACCGAGACTGGCTCTGTCTGTGACAGAGAACAGAGAGAACAGAGGGTCATGTGGAGCAGGAGCAGAGAAAACTAAAACAGACTTTAATAAAACACAAGAGGCTAAAGTCTAGACATGATTTAAGATAAATTAAAAACATTATAATTAAACAAAGTCATGCATCAGTTTGATTACAGACAATTAAATACAACTGAATCCTTTCAATAAATATATATATATATTCTGTCATTCCAACTGGGACGAATAAAGGATCTCTTAATCTTGAACACAATAAAAACATATTTAACTTCAAAAAATATATTCTGTAAACACTATAAAAACATATTATCTTTAAATATTATACTCTGTAAACATTATAAAAACATTTAACTTTAAATGGAGCAGACCTGTTTCTCTCCTCGTGGATAAAGTCTCACCTTGAGCGCGGACTCAGAAGTGAAGCTGAGCTCTGTACGTCCTGCAGACCGCGTCTCTGTGCGTCCGTCCGCGTGCCTCCGCGTCTCTGTGCGTCTGTCCGCGTGCCTCCGCGTCTCTGTGCGTCTGTCCTCCGCCGCGCGCCCCGTGTGAGTGTTTGAGCAGCAGTTCGCGGCACTGCCTCCTCTTCGTCATCAAGTGACGCTGAAACTTCCTGCTCTCTCTGCGGCTCTTCACTGAGCTCTGTGTTCGTGCGCGTGGAGCCTCCTCGGGCGCGTGCCGTGGGAGTGGGCCGCGCGCACAGCTGCGGGAGCCTCTTACTTTGTTGTGCGCGTGGATGAATGACCGCGGATGAATACGGCCCGCGTCACGTGCTCCGTTCCCACGTCCTGCTCTGACAAAGCTGTGACCCGCTGTGTTCGTCAGTGTTTCTCATCATGAGGTTCGGGTCCTGCATCTGCAGCTTCAGCTCTGAAACTGAATATTTTCAAGTTACAATGAACTGAAGTCGGTACAGCTGCTCCGGAGGCTCGCGCTCTGCCTGATGTGAAGTATCCGAGTATTAGCCGCAGCAGAAAAGACCAAAGCCGCGGAAAGTGAAAGTAAAAGTGTGAGTGCGTTAATCACCGCGCGCCTCAAAGTCTGATAATCACCTGCACGCGCTCCGGGGAAATATACCTGATATTTAATTGTTTTGAGGCAGTGACAGGTTTTTTAATTCAAGATTCATTTCTGTAACTGAATAATTACAGCGCCGTTGATTAATAAGATTTGAACTGATGCTAGGCCTCGCTTTAGACACAAATAAAAATAACAAAGATATATATAAAAAACATAAAAATATATAAAAAACATGGAAATATACATATAACATAGAAAAATACAAATAACATAGAATAAGAATATATAAATAACCAACATATATAAATAACAAATAAAATAGGGCATAAATAATAACCTGTGTTTACATTTGTATACAGTCACATTCAGGATAGACATAATATATAGTGACTCCTTTTAAATGTCTGTTGCACCAATGTTTTATTTTATTCAAAGTCAAATCCAATGTTTTCCTCAGAGAGAGATTTATTCATGAGTTTTGAAAGTGCTAAAAGGTGCTGATGTGTAAACAAGACGAGTGTCCTTCTGCGGGCGTGAACCAGGGCAGAACGTGGTGCTGTCAGTCCCAGGATCGAGCTGCGAGGCTGGGGTCCGGGAGGTCGGGGGCCTCTGGGAGAAGTGACAAAGGCGCTAAAAGCCTCCGACAAAGAAGAAGAAGAAGAAGAAGCAGTGGCGGCGATCTGAAGTTCATTCATCCACAAGGAGACAGAGAGAGAGAGAGACAGAGCCAGAGACAGAGAGAGAGATAGAGAGACAGAGAGAGACAGAGGCAGAGAGACAGAGAGAGAGAGAGACAGAGGCAGAGACAGAGAGAGAGATAGAGAGACAGAGAGAGACAGAGGCAGAGAGACAGAGAGAGAGAGAGACAGAGGCAGAGACAGAGAGAGAGAGACAGAGGGAGAGACAAAGAGAGAGACAGAGGCAGAGACAAAGAGAGAGACAGAGAGAGAGAGGAGTCAGACAGAGAGAGAGCATCAATCGGGGCCGAGTGACTCCATCTGAAACAAATAATGTTTTAATCCTCATTTAAAAAACTAATACATTATTCTGTGATTTTATTCTTTTCATGAAAATACATGTATTTTCCGTGTTTCTTACGTGGCAATAAAAATGATTCTGATTCATTTCTTCAAAGATTTCCATGATCAGAAAAGAGCAGAGAAACATATGATACCATGTTTTATTTCCCGCTGACTTCATCTCGTTTATAAAGACAGAATAAACTTAGTCTTTACATGATTGGGGAATGTCTAAGACTCTAAATGTTCAGTCACTGCTGTAAAAATGAAGTGATGCATTGTGGGGAAAAACTCAGAGGGACATGAGCTGAAAACTAGCATTGTTCATTGTCCTTGTTAAATAAATAAAAAGATAAAAAATATACATTCTTAAAAATCACTTTTGTTTACTTTGAATCGTTTCCATGAAAACAAAGAGACAGGTTTTATGGTAAAGTCAGAACCTGATGTTTTTTTATTTCTCTTTAAGTAACAGGAAGTCACAAAAACTAGGAACGTCTCAAGTTTTAAGATAAATATAAAATAAATATAACAAAAATCTTTCATTTCATTTCTTAAAATCGCTGCTATATATTAGATATTATTTATTATTATAGATATTAGTTTGAGAATGATGAAAAACGAGGACCATTTCCACATAATTGACGATTGAAAACACACGGTTGCGTCTCTGTGAATGCGTGAGACCTAATGGGAGCCGTGTGCGTCTCACAGAGAGAGGATCAGTCTTTATCTGCTGCACTGCTGTAATGAGGAGTCAAGTGCGGAGGGGAATTATCCTAATGCTGCGGAGGTGAGTGTGGCCCGAGGCACGGCTCCGAGACGCAGGACAAACACATCGCAACTATTAAGACACGACACATTCCAGCTGCGGAGCACACATTTCCATACAGATAGCACATGGGGGGAGGGTCTCGCTGTCTGAGGCAATGATACAGACTTTGGATTCTTACATTTCTTTTGCTCCATACATTAGAGCTGTCCGTGGTTCTGAATCTGCCCAATCTTTCCTGTGAGGACTGTGTGTTGAAACAATAGAGATAAACGTTACATTATAATAACAGCGGCTTAAAGGGGAACTGTCCATGGTGCTGATAGAGAGACCCTTTATTCTGGTTCTTTAACAGTGATATCTGGTTGAATATAGATGTATTATGTTGTGGAGCTGTCCAGCGTTCTGAACACACTCCCACACTTATGTACGCTGCTTTAATTCAAGCTACAAGCTGAGTGACAATAAAACACGTATTATTGTAACTTGTGCGGGAGTTGTCCGTGGTGCTGAATCCACCCCAGTGTATTACTTATTACTTATCAGTTGGTGTATACTGTATAGTTAAATGAACTGATGTATGGTCGATACATGTGAATCTTTCCGTAGAGCTGACCATGGTGCTGAACCAGCAACCGTGATAAAAAGACTATATTTTATACGCAATGCGTGAGAAATAATAATGCACTGGTTTTATATAGCTTCTTTTTTTTTTTTTGGACACTCAAAGACTCTTCACATGTCATTATTCATTCACTCCAAACACGGTGGTGATAAACTACTACTGTAGCCACAGCTGCCCTGGGGCACACTGACAGAAGCGAGGCAACCAGTCTGTGCCATCGGCCCCTCCGACCACCACCAACCATTCACACACACACCAGACTCATTCTAGGCAATGTGGGTGAAGTGTCTTGGATGTTATAGATGCATCACTGCAGAGCTCTCCATGGTGCTGAAGCTGCTTTTCTTTCATTCAAGCAAATATGTCTTTTGATGATTTGGAAAATTCAACGTTATTTACTTTAATTAGTAGAAATCTGGATTCCACCAACGGTGAAATCCATATCCCGTCAGACCTCTGAAGCTAAGCTGGGCAGGGCCTGGTTAGTGCTGTGATGGGAGACCTCTGGGAACAGCAGGTGCCACAGTGGGGCGGCTGCGGCTGTAAAGTACCAAATTCTTCTTGTGTCCTTAGGCAAGACACTTCCCCCACATGAGTCTGGTGTGTGTGTGAATGGTTGGTGGTGGTGGGAGGGGCCGATGCATAATGACATTTTACTGTATAAAACTGATGCATTATTATTATGGGAAATAGATACATTTACATAGTGAAGCATTTATATAACATTAAAAACTAACAAAACGTTCCTACACCGCACAGACACAGGAGTGAAGGGTTTCAGCGCCTTGCCCAGATTTATCTGTCAATGTATAAGTAAACTGCGGCACAAACAGGAACAAACTACTTTAAATTACTTTATTTATTCTAACATTATTATTATCATCCATTTCTCTTTCTTTCTTTCTGACCGTGAGCTGTTGTTGTGGAAACGCTGCCGTGACCCAGATCCCGGTCTGCACGGTCCACGAGGAGCAGGTTAATAATAGTCCTGGAGAGTTTAGTGGACAGAGACTTTTGTTGGAGCCAAGTCAGAGGTGTAAATAAAGCTAAACATCTGTAAACAAGTCCAGATGTGGCCCACGCAACAGGCTCCAGACCTGAAGGAACCGGTCTCTGGTCCAGACCTGAAGGAACCGGTCTCTGGTCCAGACCTGAAGGAACCAGTCTCTGGTCCAGACCTGAAGGAACCGGTCTCTGGTCCAGATCTGAAGGAACCGGTCTCTGGTCCAGACCTGAAGGAACCGGTCTCTGGTTCAGACCTGAAGGAACCGGTCTCTGGTCCAGACCTGAAGGAACCGGTTTCTGGTCCAGACCTGAAGGAACCGGTCTCTGGTCCAGACCTGAAGGAAACACAGCCTCTCTCTTCTCTCTCTCTCTCACTCTGGTCTCTCTCGCTCTTTCTGTCTCTCTCGCTCTCTCTGTCTCTCTCTCTCACTCTGGTCTCTCTCGCTCTCTCTGTCTCTCTCTCTCACTCTGGTCTCTCTCGCTCTCTCTGTCTCTCTCTCTCTCTGGTCTCTCTCGCGCTCTCTATCTCTCACTCTCTCTCTCTCACTCTCTCTCTCTCTCTCTCTCTCTCGCTCTCTCTGTAATAAATCTAAAACAAAGCAGAGTGGACGAATGTAAAGATACCAAACAGTTTTTTTGAAAAAGCGGTAACAGCTTTTGAGACTTTTCGTGTCTTAGTAATTAAAGCTGCTGAGTGTGGTTCAAGATCGCAGCTCTCTCTCTTTCGCTCTCTCTCACTGTCTCACGCTCTCTCCCTCGCTCTCTCTCTCACTCTCTCCCTCGCTCTCTCTCTCACACTCTCCCTTGCTCTCTCTCTCTCTCCCTCGCTCTCTCTCATTCTCTCTCTCTCTCTCTCGTTCTCTCTCTCTCTCACTCTCGCATTTCAAATATTATTCATTACTCTTTAAATAAAGGCCTGGTGCAGAAATCTCATTAAGTTTGGGATAATTGTGTGTGTTTAATTATAATCTGTAGCAGGAGGGAGCGGAAAGGAAGCAACATTTTTGGAGAGAGTCACACGGCGCATGACCCAGATAACAAAGAGGAGGAGCCGCTGAGAATAGACTCCACTGCAGCAGGTTTTCACTTCAAACACAAGACACAGGTGCATGAAACGAAGAAGAGTTCACTGAAGAAGAGACGTCACTAAAACATACATTTAACTTTATCTTCTACAGTTTTAATGATCCAGAAAGTCATTTAGCAGACTTATTTATACTTTATATCATCTTGCTCTCTCTCTCTTTCTTTATCTGCCTCTCTCTCTTGTTCTCTCTCTCGTTGTCTCGCTCTCTCGGTCTCTCTCTCTCTATATGTATGTCTCGCTCTCTCTATCTGTCTCTCGCTCTCTCTCTGTCTGTCTCTCTCTCTCTATCTGTCTCTCGCTCTCTATCGGTCTCTCACTCTCTCTCTGTCTGTCTCTCTCTCTCTATCTGTCTCTCACTCTCTCTCTCTCTCGCTCTCAATCGGTCTCTCTCTTTCTCTTTCCCTTGCTCTCTATCTGTCTCACTCTCTATCTGTCTCTCTCTCTCTATCTGTCTCTCGCTCTCTCAATCTGTCTCTCTCTCTCTATCTGTCTCTTTTGCTCTCTCTATCTGTCTCTCTCTCTCTATCTGTCTCTCGCTCTCTCAATCTGTCTCTCTCTCTATCTGTCTCTTTTGCTCTCTCAATCGGTCTCTCTCTCTCTCTTTATCTCGCTCTCTATCTGTCTCTCGCCCTCTCAATCTGTCTCTCTCGCTCTCTGTCTCTCTCTCTGTCTCTCTCCCTCTCTATCGAAGTATAATGCCAAAGTTAGAGACCATTCATATCTCTTTGGGGCTTTTCTTCAATAAATAAATCCTCAAGCCATTCCATATGATCAAAGCTAACAAAGAGCAGCTAACCGGAAGCATGGGGGGTGGGGGGGGGGGGGGGGGGGGGGGGGCAAAAGAACCACTCCACCAGACAACACGCTAATCCAGATGAAAAGGCCGTGAATGGTTCTGTGCACGAGAGAAGAACAGACTTAGTGACTGTTTCTGAGCTGAGAAAGAGTAAAGTAAGAGTTAGGTGTTATAGCTTGGGAAGTCTGGCCGTCTCTGCTTAGACGGCTGCCCCCGCGACCCGGCAACGGATGAAGCGGAAGAGAATGGATGGATGGAGTTTAGATTGAACCCTTATGTAGGCTGTGCTGCTGCTGCTGTACTGTGAGGCCATAAAACCACACAACTGTAATCTACTTTGACACAAGGGCCGTTTTAGACCAGTTCTACCCGGGCCAAACCGTTCAGGGGCCCACCTCGTCTGGAGAAGGCCCCACGAGGCCCAAACACGTTACTTAATCCCTGCTCATGCAAGGATTTTTACTTTTATGGACAAGAGTGTCTCAGATTTTTCTCCTTTCTTCAGTTCAGATTCAGGGCGATGGTGGAATGTTGGTTATTTTAAATCTGGTGAAATATCTCAGGATTCTTTTAGACCAGACTTCACAGAGAAATGGACACCAACCAGGTCAAACTGAAGCTGGACCGAAGTGAGACGGTTTTTAAGGAAATGGAGAAATGTGAGATTTTAGGAGCGTTTAAATCCGTCTTAAAAACCACATTTATATATTTACAATTATCATAGATTATATATCAGTGTACTACAGACGTATATGCATAATGTATATATCTTCATTATGGTTTTTATTCCTATAGTGTTGTATTGTTAAGCAGCTTCTGTCTGGATGGAGCTTTATAAATCTTCTACAGGATCTGAAAAGTCACACATTGGTTTCATTTGGGGGAACTCCAGTTTTCCATCACATGACAACAAGAGCAGAATAAAACTAACTCTACGTGTATTTGAAAGAACTCAGAGATACTTTGATAATATATACAAATCCTGGCGCAGAAAGCTCCAAACTTTTATGATAAATATTGGCGATGGTTTTGTTGATGTAAAAAGCGACATATGGACGACAGGAAACAGCCAAATATGTTCAGCCATATTCTCAGAGTTTTCCCTGAACAAGAAAACACAAATATATTCTCTTTTGGATGGACTTTTGTGTGTTTGAGGAGGCAGCGTTTCAGATTCTCGCTAAAATCCGGAACAGTCTTCCTGAAGATGTGAGACAGGCTTCTTCACTGACAATGTTCAAATCCGGATTAAAAACTGTTTCTGCAACTGAAGGATTGTATCTGTGCTATTGTTAATGTGTGCAGGGGCTGGTGCTGTGTACTGGGTGCAGCTCAGACTGCCACCCCCCTGTCCCAGAAATGGATTAAGGGGAAGAAAATGGAAGAATATTGTTAATGTACTAAGAAAAGATATTTTTTTATTGGTCCCGGGGAAATGTCAGTGTCATCGTTGCACATTATAGCAGAGAAAGAAGGAAATAAGACTCAGACACACACATCAGAGTCTGTTTTTCAGTTTAAATAAATAATAAACACACAAATAATGAATAAATAAAATAAAGTCTGAAGCTGAAGTGTCGAGTATGAACTAAAACTAATCCATGTCTTTATAAAACACAAAATATCGCTCTACAAACACTTGAGTGTGTGTGTGTGCGTTTGTGTGTTAGTTTGTGCCTGGGTGTTTGTGTGTGTGTTTGCGTGTGTGTTTGTGTGTGTGCGTTTGTGTGTGTGTCAGTTTGTGCCTGTGTGTTTGTGTGTGTGTGAGTGAGTGTGTGTGTGTGAGTTTGCGTGTGTGTTTGCGTAAGTGTGTGTGTATGAGTGTATGTGTGAGTGTATGTGTGTGTGTGTATGAGTGTATGTATGTGTATGAGTTTGTGTGTGTGTCAGTTTGTGCCTGTGTGTGTGTGTATGCGTTTGTATGAGTTTGTGTGTGTGTGTGCCTGTATGTGTGTGTATGAGTTTGCGCGTGTGTGTGAGTGAGTGTGTGTGTGTGTGT
>OZ035842.1:28780202-28875202 GCA_964034765.1 Knipowitschia caucasica
CTTTGTCAAGCACTTTGTAAATCCCTTTGTAAAGTACTTTGTAAAGCACTTTGTAGAGTGCTTTGTAAGGCACTTTGTAAATCCCTTTGTAAAACACTTTGTAAAGCACTTTGTAAATCCCTTTGTAAAGCACTTTGTAAAGCACTTTGTAGAGCACTTTGTAAAGCACTTTGTAAAGCACTTTGTAAAGCACTTTGTAAAGCATATGTAGAGCACTTTGTAAAGCACTTTGTTGAGTTTGTGGGTGTTTTGTGAAACGGGAACTCTCAGGATTCTGCATTAGTTCATAGACCCCAAAACAAACACATAAACAGTGTCATATCTTTCTACAGTAAATCCTAAACTCGTTCTAAACACAGTCTCAGCGGGAAACGGACACAACCGACTTAAAGGGCCTCTGTTTCTAATCCGAGGTGGTTTTTAGACTAAACTCTGAGTAGTTTGTAACTTGACAAAAAAGCAGGAGAAACCGTGATTTCTTTCCCCGTCGCCACATCCACCTCTCCTGGTCTCGTTACGTTCCCGTCTGCAGTAAATTACTCCTCAGTTTTGCGAAGCCGTCACTGACAAAGCCTTAAAGCTGTTATTGATTCATTCTCTCAATTAAATAAAGCAGTCTCCGGTCGTGTAAATACCCAGAGACTTCATCCAGCACAATATCCATTCTTCTTACAACGCCAGAATTATCAGTCTGCACGCAAAATTAATCTGCCCACCTTCGCTGAAATAACTATAATTGCAAACTACAGCGAGAGAGAAATTGGATTGGGCTTTAATATACATTTCCAGGTGTATTCTCCATTTGTTCAAGTCAATAACATTTTTCATTAAGACGTAATAAAAAGAACTGCTTCGTTCAGAGATGAATCAGAGCCACACTTTGCTACTTTCTCATTTGGTTTGAAGACGCCAGATTAATATTCGGCAATCAGCTATAAAAAGGTAATTTACATATTTATGGGCGCTTTAGCCGCGGCTCACAATAGGTAAAGTGCCTTAACATGATTGTGTGTAAACGCGGAATTATCACATATAGCATCAACACGGCTCTACGTTATTATGTTTATGGGCTTCTATCAATGTTTGAACCGAAGACCAGTCCATCAGTGTTTGAAGTGAAGACCGGTCCATCAGTGTTTGAACCGAAGACCAGTCCATCAGTGTTTGAACTGAAGACCAGTCCATCAGTTTTTGAAGTGAAGACCAGTCCATCAGTGTTTGAAGTGAAGACCGGTTCATCAGTGTTTGAAGTGAAGACTGGTCCATCAGTGTTTGAAGTGAAGACCGGTCCATTAGTGTTTGAACCGAAGACTAGTCCATCAGTGTTTGAACCGAAGACTAGTCCATCAGTGTTTGAACCGAAGACCAGTCCATCAGTGTTTGAAGCGAAGACCAGTCCATCAGTGTTTGAAGTGAAGACCGGTCCATCAGTGTTTGAAGTGAAGCCCAGTCCATTAGTGTTTGAAGCGAAGACCGGTTCATCAGTGTTTGAACCGAAGACCGGTCCATCAGTGTTTGAAAAGGTTTTAAAGGTAAATCTGTGATAGTGTTGGTGTGTTGTGTAGATGTGTGTGTATAGTGTGGTGTGTTGTGTAGATGTGTGTATGGATAGTGTGGTGTGTTGTGTAGATGTGTGTATGGATAGTGTGGTGTGTTGTGTAGATGTGTGTATGGATAGTGTGGTGTGTTGTGTAGATGTGTGTAAGGATAGTGTGATGTATTATGCAGATGTGTGTATGGGTGGTGTGTTGTGTAGATGTGTGTGTATAGTGCGGTGTGTTGTACAGATGTGTGTGTGTATAGTGCGGTGTGTTGTGTAGATGTGTGTATGGATAGTGTGGTGTATTATACAGATGTGTGTATGGATAGTGTGGTGTATTATACAGATGTGTGTGTGTATAGTGCGGTGTGTTGTACAGATGTGTGTGTGTATAGTGCGGTGTGTTGTACAGATGTGTGTGTATATAGTGCGGTGTGTTGTACAGATGTGTGTGTATATAGTGCGGTGTGTTGTACAGATGTGTGTGTATATAGTGCAGTGTGTTGTACAGATGTGTGTGTGTATAGTGCGGTGTGTTGTACAGATGTGTGTGTGTATAGTGCAGTGTGTTCTACAGATGTGTGTGTGGATTGTCTGGTGTATTGTGTGTATCTGAGGAACATGTGAGATGGTGTCTGCTCCGTGAGGCCCTGTTGCATTGTGGGTTGAACTGAAGCCCGGGGCGCTCAGATTTATGGTGACCCTGAACAAAGTCTCCCCCAGAGGTTCTCCAACATTATCAGCACATTTCACAGGTTTGTAACGGACGGCTCCACCTCAAACCTCATCTCTGCCACAACGGAAACAGGATCTGAGAGAATCCACAGAATCAGGACAGAGCGAAGGGGGAATGTTCTCAGCCCTCACCAGAGAAATGAAAAGGTTAGCAATTATAGCATTAGCCCCAAAGCTACGGCTGTTATCTGTTGTCCTTTTGCATTCTGTCTGCACTTTAGTTTCATAAGATATCACCTTTAAACATACATACATTCTTTAGAACATCCTTGAGCTGTAGTTAAAAACAAACATCTCAATGTATTCATAATTCTGTAAATAAAGTCAAAATCCTTGTCTTCAACTGTTGTGGAGAAGAGAGACTCAAACGGAGGCAGTCGTCATTAGAGACAGAGATGTATCAGAGACATTAGAGACAGAGATTGAGCCGAGGGGGCGACAGTAGCTCAGTTGGTAGAGCATTGGCCTTAAGGCCAGAAGGTCGTGGGTTCATTTCCCACCTCTGCACCTTCTCCACCGACTCCCACTGATGACTGCTGTCGTTGTGTCCTTGGGCAAGACACTTAACCCCACTTTGCCCAAAGCCCCCACTGAAAGATCAAGGCTATGCTCACACTCAGAGAGCAGCCGTCCTCCTGTGGACTCACCACCTGCAGAGGGTCAGTGAGGGGCTGGTGCTATGAGACTTGGGTGGCATCTCTGACTGCCACCCCCCTGACCCAGAAATGGATTAAAGGGTAGAAAATGGATGGATGGATGGATGGATTGAGCCGAGATCCCATCACCTCCTGACACACAATAGTCTGATACAGTCTGATACAGCCTGATACAGTCTGATACAGCCTGATACAGCCTGATACAGCCTGATACAGTCTGATACAGCCTGATACAGTCTGATACAGTCTGATACAGTCTGATACAGCCTGATACAGTCTGATAAGTAAGTAAGTAAGTAATCTTTATTTATATACCGCCTTTTCACTGCAGATCTGAGTCTCAAAGCGGTTTACAATTGTTAATTTTGGGCATTTGTCTCTCACTCCACACAGAGATGGGAGGGGCCAGTACAGGAGGCGCATGCCAGAACTATTGGACATATTTTTAGTGGTAGGGGAAACCGGAGTACCCGGAGGAAACCTACGCAGACACGGGGAGAACATGCAAACTCCACTCAGAAAGGCCCTGGTCCGACCGGGATTCGAACCCAGGACCTTCTTGCTGAGAAGCGAGAGTGCTATCCACTCAGCCACCGTGCCGCCCAGTCTGATACAGCCTAATACAGTCTGATACAGCCTAATACAGTCTGATACAGCCTGATACAGCCTGATACAGTCTGATACAGTCTGATACAGCCTGATACAGCCTGATACAGTCTGATACAGCCTGATGCAGCCTGATGCAGCCTGATACAGTCTGATACAGTCTGATACAGCCTGATACAGCCTGATACAGTCTGATACAGTCTGATACAGCCTGATACAGCCTGATACAGCCTGATAGTCTGATACAGCCTAATACAGTCTGATACAGCCTGATATAGCCTGATACAGTCTGATACAGTCTGATACAGCCTGATACAGTCTGATACAGCCTGATACGGCCTGATACAGTCTGATACAGCCTGCTACAGCTCTCTACAGCCTGCTACAGTCTGCTACAGTCTGCTACAGCCTGCTACAGCTTTCTACAGCTTTCTACAGCCTGATACAACCTGCTACAGCCTGACACAGCCCGCAGGTGACGTGTCTGTGGCGCCATATGGAGCGGGGAAAATTAACAACGAAAGGAAATTCTCCAGAACAGCGGGAGGTCCTGCTAGTCTCTCCTCCAAACAAAATTTAAAGACGTAGAGAAACAAGAGAGGGGGAGTGATAAAATTAATGGGGTTCAACATTTTAACAAAACACCGTCGGCAATGTTTGCTTAGACAAACACGAATTCCCTTCACAGTTTTTCCACATCCTGCTCCAGTATTATAAATCAGCGAGCAGCTTAAGTAGTTTGACCTGTTCTATAAATGTGCATTAACCCAGTCGCTGCCGGATCCATGTTGGTGAGGGCAGGTGAGTGGCCCCCAGCCCTGGGGCTCTTTCTCTGCATCAGCCCCCACAGAGCATCTCCTGGTTTGGGTCATTGATTACAAAGAGCCCCCTGGTTTTGTCTGACAGATGTGAATCCATGCTATTTAATTTGGAGAGTTACTCTCACAGGGACCACTATTAGCCATCCAATCTGACCACAAATAGTGTTCCATTAAGCAGCGAGTCGGAGCAGCTCTGGAGTCTCCAGACAGAGAGCAGAGCAGCACATGGAGCTGAATGTTAAATGCTGGTTTGTTTAAACAAAAGGAGATGTGACTTTGTTTTAGAGAAACATAAAGGCTCCCCTCAGCGCCGCTCTTCAGGCGCATTACAGCTCAAACTGTCCTTGTTTAGTGTCTAAAGAGGGTGGGGTTGGTACTTAAAATGTTAATAAGTGCAATTCAGTTTTAATTTAACAGCCTTCTGCATTCCTAATTACTCCACTAGCTGTGAATAAATGAGGAAGAGAACTCATCTCTGCCCTGATTCCAACACAAACACATGGCTCCATCTCCAATATGGACAACTGTGAGGAAGTGGGAGGATGGCTTTGTTTGTGACTCCTGCTATTATTCTCTCACTAGGCCTTCGATTCTACGACTTCTTCTTTCCGACACTTTATTGATCAAGATGCAACTTGGAAAGTAGAACTTTGAAGGAAAACAGAGCAAATGTTATAAATGGGTGGCTTCCTGTTAAAAACATTCAACAATAGGCGGACACTTCCCTTCAGAGGCGGTGCATAAATTACTGTATGTAATCATACAATGTAGATTAGCATGATAATGGTGAGTGTTAATGGATGCAGGAGGCAGGAGTGACAGCGCTGTGAGATGAGACATGCTCGGGGCAGTGGCTTGTGCTCAGGCGGCAATAGGGAATCTCCGCTGAGTCTCTTTATTACCACACATGTGAGTGACACGTCTGCACGCGGCCCGAGGCTGCCGCAGTATTTCCACAAGTCTAAAGGCCCCGGCTCCCGCGGGATGCACTTTAATTGTGAACAAAATGCTCGTCCATTAGAAAGCATCTTCTGTTGCACGAGGATCTGAGAGACGCTGCAGCGAACGCTCAGTAAATAATGTATACAGAGGATAATGTTTCAAACTGTCTGCAAACAGAACGAGCGGTGGTTAAAGTCTCTCAAGTGGATGTCGAACAGGTGTCAGCGCTGCTTGGTTTAGATCTTTAGGCTTTATACAGAAACTTGATTCCATCACTTTAGAGCAGGGTCTCCAACCTGCAGCTCAGCACCTCTTTCCAAGTAGGATTTAGAATCGACAAATATGCAGAATATTCTACATTAAACATCTATTGAAAATGTCCTAATACATTATAATAGATTGTTATTTGTGCATGTAAGGCGAGAGTGCACAAAATCCCAAAAATTCAAGTCAGACATGATTCAAATTTGGCCACGTTTATCTTCATTTTAGTCATAAAAAATATATATTTCCAAAGGAACTGGATATAATAAATACTACAGCTACTTGTCCAATAAAATACAGTTTGTTTTAAGGCCGTGCTTACTTCAACATGTGGGTTTTCTCTCAGCCGCTTAAAGCTTATGTGCCCAAATACATTTCACAAGTACGTTTTCCCCTGTGCTCTTAAATGCATCGGCTGCCTGTGTCGTTGAAAGTTGCCATTCCAGATTAAAATTGTAAACACATTGTTAAAACTATGGGAAGTTCTGTTGCTTGTATATTTATGTATTTATATATATTTGCATGTGTATGTTTTTACTGTAAGCGCAGTAGGTAACATAACAATCTACAGGTCTCCATAAACGAAAGAATGTAAATATAGTAAGTGCTTCATGAATGTACAATAAAAAGATAAATGATTGAAATAAAAATAAAATCAATCACAGCGACTGACATTAAAGCAGAGGCGAAAGATCTGGATTTTCTCTTTGTTAACATACTCTGAGGGATTTTAACATGTGACTGTTTCTATTCTCTTTGTGTCTGAACAGTGCTATTCAAATAAACTTGCCTGCTTTTCTCTCTTCACGGTAATCTCTCACATCTAGTGGATAAAGAGGGGAGCGACTAAACACACACAGAGAATGTTCTTTTGTAATGTCCACATGTTTCTAACTTGACCTCTCCCATCTGCAGGCCACACACACGCATACACACACACACACACACACACACACGCACACACACACACACACTGGACTTCCTCTGCAGCCCGGTGCGGAGGCCTCTCACCCTGGAGCCTCCGAACCTCTGACAGCTTTGGTTTTTACAAAGCTACATTCATGAGCAGATCTGGGGTCAGCATCAGCCCCGGCCGCCTCTGACTGAGAATTAATTAAAGCGCGGCGTGTGCTGAGTGACGGGCAGCTTTTGTTGTGGCTCGCGCTGGAGGAGGCGGCGTCCCCAGAGCTCGCCGCCCTCTGGAGGTCCAGCCTTTGTTTCGCTGCCGGGGCTGAAGCCTGATCAGCAGCGGCATATCAATGAAGCTGCTGTCATGTTTGTGCAAATGGTAATTACAACATTCACATTTCTGAGCAGTAGAACAATGACATATTTGGGAAAGGAAAAGTGGGGAAACTAAAAAAAACGCAAGAATGCCCAGAGATTTGAGCCGCGGTCCACGAGTAAACAACAAAACTCTGTCTAAAACTGTCGGAGTAAAGTTAGGAAAAGTTGACGAGGATTCCTCTCCGAGCAGCCGGGTGTAGAGCATGGATTTAAAGTGGGTTTAAGCGGAGTTTAGTCCTGCTCCTTCAGTCCTCTCACCGCGTCCACCGAGACCCTTACCGCCGTTTAGTGACACATCGCAGTTTAAAGGTGCAACCCGGAGTCAGGGAACAGGGGACAAAATAGTCAAGCCAACTCGGAGTTTTAACTAGCCCGGTTCCCTCTGGCCCACACTCATTACAAGCACAGTCCATTTGTCCTTGTAGCTTTTCACACAGACGCTGTTCACAACTCGCCACAGTCGCAGCCATTAGGTGTAAATGGAAGCGTGGAGGCTGTCTCTCTGCTCCACACATGTTCTGGACTCGGAGGCCAGCACATCCATTAAACTTAAGCCTCAAACACTGTAACCGTCTCTGTGCCAGCACCGCAAAGTACTGGACAGCAGCCGGGTCAGCACTCACACACACATACATACAGTGCACACACACACACACACACAGAGGAGATATGCGTTATTATTCGCCTTTACAGAGACTTTTCAAATGTAATATATTAAAACTATACGCAGCTGCAGTGTTATCCTACAGGTGTTATATATTTGTTCTGACTAAAACACGGACTACAACATGTCTGGCTTCATACACAGTGGGGCGGCTGCGGCTGTAAAGTGCCAAACTGTGGTTGTGTTCTTAGGCAAGACACTTCCCCCACATTAGAAAAAGTCTGGTGTGTGTGTGAATGGTTAAGTAAGTGAGTAATGTTTATCTATATAGCACCTTTCACAGACCAGAGTCACAAAGCGGTTTACAATTGTGGGCATTCGTCTCTCACTCCACACAGAGGTCGCCAGTACAGGAGGCACAGACCTATTGTACATGTTTATAGTGGTAGGGGAAACTGGAGTACCCGGAGGAAACCTACGCAGGGGAGAACATGCAAACTCCACTCAGAAAGGCCCTGTTTCGATCGGGATTCGAACCCAGGACCTTCTTGCTGAGAGGCGAGAGGGCTAATCACTCAGCCACCGTGCCGTTAGTGGTAGTCGGAGGTTGCATCGCTCCTGTGTGCCCCAGGGCAGCTGTGGCTACTGTATTAGTTTATCCCCACAGTGTATGGAGTGAATGAATAAGAACATGTGGAGCATCTTTGAGAGTCTAAAAAGCGCTACCAAACCATTATTATTATTATACAGTAGTAATAGATAACAGTATAGTATTACTGTAGTATATATTCAGTCACCATTACATACGCAGCAGTAAAATCACACTAAAACTCCTCGGATCATTTCTTACAGATCTCCATAACCTCCACAGTAGTTGCACTTATTTATTTTAATTATCTCAACAGTTAGACCCTTGCATTAGAGTAATATTAGAGTTGGATCGAGTTTTGAGTGAGTTCGATTCTCTGATCTGTGTTGGCGAATTCCTGTTGTGATTTAGCGATATACACAAAACAATTGTGATGTAATTTAAACAGTGAAATGAGAGAGACAGGTGAAGCTAAACTTGTCTTGAGCACCATCTTTACGTGATCCTTCGCACGCACGGCTCCTGAGGTTCTGTAAAGGCCCTGCCCCCGTCACAACACGAGCCCTAATCATGACTGTTCTTTTGCTAAAGCTACATTTCGTCTCAAAGCACCTCCTACAAAACGCGTCTGCCTCCACAAAGTCTAACCTCAAGGTCTGCAGCAGCTCGTTCTTTGAGCTAACTGAATATTTCCACATTGAAAAAAGCATTTATCTGGTTAAAAATGTGGCAGTAAAAATCCCGGTCAGAGCGTAATGTCAAGTCCGTTTTACTCAAACAGCGCACCAATGTTACCGCTGGCTCCAGGTTTTGACAATTTGCGTAACATTAGACCTTGAACTAAAATAAACTTGTATAAATGCTTTGGAGAGCTGGCGGAGAGAAGACAGAAGACTGAGGGAGATAGAAGTGGAGCAGAGCTGGTGGAGTCCGGGTCAACGTAGCCACTAAGCTAACAGCAAGGACACTCAATTACCACGACTGCTCTCAGTGCTGACCCCTCAATTAGTGTGTAACTGTAACAATCTCGCGGCGAGCACAGCCATTCATCAGCCGCTGACCGAGCACCCGCACAGCAGAGCACCGGGGTCAAATTAGAGATGACCTTTAAAAGATCCCCCTCAATACTGTGGCTTTGGCCCTATACACAATGTGATGGGTGCACTTCCATTACAAATACAATGTCACAGCCACTCAGCGTCAAAGGCAGCGGGATCATAAGAGACATGAGTGTGTGTCAGTGAAGGGTTAAAGCAGCTACATTTACATGCGACTGGCTCCGACTGTGCCATTAGCATTAAATGAGAACTAAAAAATATTAATTGATGACGCATGTTTGTTTGAAAGAGTTTGAAATGTATTAAAAAGTTTACAAAGTCAACTAAAAATCTGTGTTTAAAGATATTTTTGTCACGTGTATAAACGTTTATTGCCCTAAATTACAGCAGTAGTTATCTCAGACTTTCCAAAGCCATTGGTCCATAAGGAGCAGAGACCAATGTCCATAAATGTTGTTGAATGTGGAGTGAAAAGTAACCTTCCGATGAGCAAAGACAAAAGGCTGCTTTCTCCGAATACAAATACAAAGATATTATAATAAATCATACTCAAACAGAGCTTTTTGGACAGATTGATAAGAAACAAAAAAAAAGTAAAATAAGCTGCAGGCAGTTTTGAGCAGGTGGGTTTTGAGCAGTGAAGGTCTGTGAGTGAGTGTGGGATGTTCCAGACAGGAGGCAGCTGCACAGACGGCTCCGTTATATTTGACTATAATAACAGACATTATTATATTTACAATACACGGCCTCTGGCTCCAGCCTCATCTTTGACACAGGAGTAATAGTAAATGTGGTGATGTTTAGCATTGGCGTCAGAAAATTGGTCTTAAAAACATGAAATGCGTTTTTTTTTCTTCTATCAATAAATCAAGGTATTTCTATAGAACAGTTCATACAGGATGCAACAAAGTGCTTCACGTTAATGCATAAGGGGCGACAGTAGCTCAGTTGGTAGAGCATTGGCCTTAAGGCCAGAAGGTCGTGGGTTCAATTCCCACCTCTGCACCTTCTCCACCGACTCCCACTGATGACTGCTGTCGTTGTGTCCTTGGGCAAGACACTTAACCCCACTTTGCCCAAAGCCCCCGCTGAAAGATCAAGGCTATGCTCACACTCAGAGAGCAGCCGTCCTCCTGTGGACTCACCACCTGCAGAGGGTCAGTGAGGGGCTGGTGCTATGAGACTTGGGTGGCATCTCTGACTGCCACCCCCCTGACCCAGAAATGGAAAAAAGGGTAGAAAATGGATGGATGGATGGATGGATGGACGTTAATGCATCAGTTTCATACAGCGCTTTTCTGGACTCTTAAAGACGCTTCACATGTGGTGATAACACACACACACACCAGACTCATTCTAATGTGGGTGAAGTGTCTTGCCGAAGGACACAACCAGTTTGGCACTTTACAGCCGCAGCCGCCCCACTGTGGCACCTGCTGTTCCAGGAGGTCTCCCATCACAGTACTAACCAGGCCCAGCCCAGCTTAGCTTCACATTGAAAACATTTAAAACCCATCTGTTTTAGAAAATAAGCTTTAAAAATGAAGAATAACACTTTATAGTTTCCCATTACATCAACGCTGCAAGTAAGACCAGTTCAGGATTGGCCAACCCGTGGTTTGTGAGCCTCATGTGGGCTGTCAATCACTCTTCAGCTGCTGCAGAAAAAAACAAAACCTAACAAACAACACGTTGCCTCAGACCACAAAACAATTCCTTGGTCGCTGGATGTGGTCAACACCTTCCTCAGTTTGAGGAGAGGACACCAGCGCGAGCTCGATGGTTCCACCAGAAACCAGAAGGTGTTTGTGGAGGTAGCGCTAAGGACGGAGCAGAATGATACCCACAGACATCACAGAGTAACATTAAGAAGCTTAAAAGTGACTTTAGTGAAATGAAAGATCACTACAGCCAAAGTAGAGGCTGAACCGAAAAGTCTGGAGGTGGTTTGACCAAATGGATTTTATTATACCAAGAAAACATTTTCTTGGTAAGAACTTGAAAGCTGGGCTGGTGCTATGAGACTTGGGTGGCATCTCTGACTGCCACCCCCCTGACCCAGAAATGGATTAAAGGGTAGAAAATGGATGGATGGATGGATGGAACTTGAAAGCACTCATTTCGGAATCAGAATGGACGTTCGCCGATGTCAGATTGTTTTGGTATCTACTCGGCCCGGCTAGAACCAGGGCCAAACCGTTACTAAAAAAGTACCAGGTAGCGGCTAAAGCGAGCGGTGGAAACGCCCACAAACTGGAAAGAGTCGAGTCGAGCCCTTTAGATCTGTAGGAGTCCATTTCTGTCATTATCGTGTGTGTGTGTGTGTGTGTGTGTGTGTGTGTGTGTGTAAGGGATGGGGTGATGTTCCTGTGTGCCCATTAGAGTAATACAGTAAAAAAAATTGGTTCTTAGTCTCTGACTGGTTGGCCGCTGCTGGACTAGTTGGACAGTTAGTTCTAACAAAACTGTGACTGTGATGATCCTAACATTCTCCAACATGTACAGACCATCAACATTCATGGACATTGGTCTCACCCTATGGACCAATACCATGTGTATATTTGGTGTTTTAACTGTTGATTCTCTGATCTGTGTTGGTGATTTCAATGGTTTTGTTAAGTCTCTGAGATGATTCTGTTGTGATTTAGGGAAATACAAGAATGAATTGTATTGTATTGTAACAACTGAGTTTGACATGTCTGGTCTATGGGAAGGCTAGCTTTACACCCAGCACCTGTGGCTTCAGTCTTACACCCAGCACCTGTGGCTTCAGTCTTACACCCAGCACCTGTGGCTTCAGTCTTACACCCAGCACCCGTGGCTTCAGTCTTACACCCAGCACCTGTGGCTTCAGTCTTACACCCAGCACCTGTGACTTCAGTCTTACACCCAGCACCTGTGACTTCAGTCTTACACCCAGCACCTGTGGCTTCAGTCTTACACCCAGCCCCTGTGGCTTCAGTCTTACACCCAGCACCTGTGGCTTCAGTCTTACACCCAGCACCTGTGACTTCAGTCTTACACCCAGCACCTGTGGCTTCAGTCTTACACCCAGCACCTGTGGCTTCAGTCTTACACCCAGCACCTGTGGCTTCAGTCTTACACCCAGCACCTGTGACTTCAGTCTTACACCCAGCACCTGTGGCTTCAGTCTTACACCCAGCACCTGTGGTTTCAGTCTTACACGCAGCACCTGTGGCTTCAGTCTTACACGCAGCACCTGTGACTTCAGTCTTACACCCAGCACCTGTGGCTTCAGTCTTACACCCAGCACCTGTGGCTTCAGTCTTACACGCAGCACCTGTGGCTTCAGTCTTACACCCAGCCCCTGTGGCTTCAGCGCTCAGATCCACAGCAGTAGAATAGTTAAATAGCACCTGTATAATTGTAGTTGAGCAACATTGTGCAGCAGTAAGTAACGTTATCTTGGGAGTAAGTAAGTCCCAGAAAAGGTCATATAGTTCATGCTGCTGCCGTATTATCGCCCACCGTCCACAGCTGCCATCGCGGTGGCGGCTGTGGAGCACTTGCCTTACGCCTCCTGCTGTGGTTCCCGTTGCAGCACACTCCACGCGCCCCCAGATGATTTAATTATGACTCAGGCCCATGCGCTCGCTCAGGTCGAGTTTCCAGACGGGGTGAAGCGGCGAGGCGGACTCTGGTTTCAACACGGTGACCAAACACTCCGTCCCCGGGTCTGGAGAGGGTGGAGGTGGGTGGAGGGGGTGGAGGGGGTGGAGGGGGGAGGGGGGGCTCTCTGCTGCTGGAGCCTGGATTATTCATGACAGAGAATGCTGAGCAGGACAGTCTTCGCTTCTCTCATACAACCGTGTCTGGCTTTGATTAATGCTGCGGCCGAATGATGAACGACATTTAACGATAAAGGAGAGGACGGGGTTCAGGGCTGGGGCAGGTCCGGCTCTCACCAATGTCCAGGAAGTTTTATGAACGCAGTTTTACAACCTTTAACAACGGTCGCACTCAGAATATGTACACAGAGAAACTAAACATGGATGTGCACTATGTATTAAACAGCCATCAAAGTGAATATACACTGCAAAATAAGTAAAAAAATGGCTAAAATCTTCCAAAAAGTGTCTTAATCTGAGCACATTCTGACTGAGCCTTGAAACTAGATTCTCCAATGGGACAGAGGGACGGAGGCAAAATGATCTTGTTTTAAAAAGATACAGAAATTTCTCTCTTTGAATGAAAAAATAAAACAATAAAGCAACAGTTCTTGAAATGACACTGAGAATGTGTCCGATTAAGATTAAAAAACCACTTGATTTAAGCATTTATTACTATACTTTACCATTTTTTGCAGTGTGGACCAATGGCTCTATGTGTTTTTTATCATTGCGTTTCCTGAACGGTTTGAGTCTCTAATCTGTGCTGGTAAATCGACAGCTTTGTAAAGTCCACAGACATAACTACTGTTGTGATTTAGGGCGATGCAAGAAGAAATTGAATTGAATAGTGTCTATTTTGAGATTTCACAACTGTTTATCATTGCAATTTCTCCTCTCTTCTCTTCTTCTCCTGACGTCTGATATCTTAAGTTGCAGATTTAAAACTCAGGAATGGAAGCGTCTCGGGAGAAGGTCTGTTTCCACATTGTCAAAGTGAGGACTGACAGTTGATCTGTGTGATCTGAGGGCCCCAGGACACTGACCCCTGGATCTCTCCTCTGCCTCTTACTTACATGATCAGCTGTGGCCGGGCCCCACGTTAGCATTAAGTATTGACAACGGGTTTAAAGATTAGCTCTGCAGCGTTTCACCAGCGTCATTAGTGCATAACATCATTTAGGAGATTTTTGACTCAATTCTTCTTTATTATGCTAAAGCTTAAGATTTTCTACTTATCCTACTTTTATACTTATACGCTAAAGTATCGTGTGCATCACAACTTTTAGCATAATAAAGAACAAGTTCTAAAATCTCTAACTTTAGCATAATAGAGAAGCTAGTAGGGCGACAGTAGCTCAGTTGGTAGAGCATTGGCCTTTGGGCCTGAAGGTTGTGGGTTCAAGCCCACCGTAAGACCTACTTCACGACTCCCACTGATGACTGCTGTCGTTGTGTCCTTGGGCAAGACACTTAACCCTACTTTGCCCAAAGCCCCCACTGAAAGATCTCAGCTCCTGTGGACTCACCACCTGCAGGAGGATCAGTGAGGGGCTGGTGCTCTGTGGACTGGGTGCAGCTCTGACTGCCACCCCCCCGACCCAGAAATGGATTAAGGGGAAGAAAATGGATGGATGGATGGAGAAGCTAGTATAAAATCTCTAGCTTTAGCATAATAAAGACGCTAGTATAAAATCTCTAGCTTTAGCATAATAAAGAAGCAGGTCTATAATCTCTAGCTTTAGCATAATAGAAAATAGAATACATAATTACTGAATAAAAATACATGATAAAATAGAAATAAATTGTAGATTTTATAGACCAAAACACGAGACAAAAGCGAAAGTAAATTAAGAGTTGTCTGTAAAATGGACTGTGGCAGAAACCTGACGGAGCTGCACTGGGGACCGGCTCAAAAGCACCAGTCCTGATTGGATTTCAACACTCACATAATGTTTACAGCAAAAGACAGACGTGTTTCCTTTACGGCTCTGAACAACACACGCTCTTTGTGAGGGGCCCTTTAACCAACACTGTTTTAATTACGAAGAGAAGTGCATCGGAAAGACCATAATGTGTGGAACCGGACCGACACCACCGCAGCCCGGCCATCCCTCTCAAAGCAATCTACTGTAGCACCACCTGAATCAATTCTGCTGGATTAGTTAATAGTAGGGGACAAAACACTAACAAATCAGGAGTTGACGCTGGGAAGACGGCCATAAACACAGCGCTATGGATTTTCTGCACGTCTTGATTGTGTGAGGAGCGGTGGTTGTTGCATTATTGACTGGGTGTGTGGCGGACCGCGGCCGTTAGAACCTCTGCTCTCTCTAATTATGGCGTCATAAACAGGACAGAGCATTAGCACGACCCACTCGCAGATTTGCAAAAGGGTTCAGCGCAGTCAGCATCAATCATCGACAAGTGAGAGAGTCGATGTGTCTCTGTGAGGACTGTAAGAGCAAGAAGAGAGACGGAGGGAGACGCCAGAGGCCAGAGGGAAAGGAATCCGTGTCGTTTGGATGAGTATCTGTGATGACTGAAACATGGGTGGGTGGTTTAAGAAGCAGGAGAGAAAGACAAAACAAGAAGTAATTTCACATTTCAGATGGATTAAAACAACAGAGAGAAAGAAAAGCACGGGTTATCCAATATCTACACTGCAAAAAGTGATGAAAAACAAGTCAAAAATGGCTGAAATTTGGCAAAATGTGTCTTAGTTTGAGCACATTCTGACTGAACCTTCAATCAATCAACTTTTATTTGTATAGCGCCTTTCCAACACAAGGCAACTCACAGCCCACATCATGTCAAACAAATCAGAAACATTATAATCTACATATACACTTAAAAAAAATAAAAAAATAATGATAATAATAAAAAAACAGAATAAAAACACAAGTAATTAAAAACCTTAAAACATTAAAAACACACATAGGATTAAAATAATAAATAGCCACATTGCATAAAAAAGAGTATCTATAATCTATAAAATCGTTCAGTTGTCTGCACAGCTAAACAGAACTGTTTTTTAACCTGGATTTGAAAACTGCCAGAGTAGATGCCAGCCTCATATCTTCAGGAAGATTGTTCCAGATTTTAGCTGCATAAATCTGAAACGCTGCCTCTCCATGTCTAGTTCTGACTCTTGGAACCAACAAGAGGCTCCTGTGCTCCTCAGAGTCCGGGCCGGTTCATATGGCACCAACAAGTCGCTTAAGTACTTTGGTGCGAGGCCATGGAGTGCTGCCTTGAAGTCTATGAAGTCTATGGTCCTTAAAACTAGATTCCCCGAATGGGACAAAGCAAATTTTCTGGTTTTAAAAAGATACAGAAACGTCTCACTTAGAATGAGAAAATCAAGCAAAAGTTCTGGAAATAAGTCTAAATATCTTTGTCGCGTTGAAGAATCTGGTTTTAACACAGTCAGAATTAAATCAAATTCAGATATAAAAAAGCACTGAATTATTACCTAATATTTCATCATTTTTTGCAGTGTTTAGAAGCTTCAGAATTTATCTTGAATCCTGAATATCGATTGGCCAGGAAGGTTACAAGACAGCTCTGTGGATAGGCAAGCCCTTTCATAGAATCTTTAGAGTAACAAAACACCCATTGATTTAGATTAACGACTGATACGTGTAATTTCAATAGATTAATGCAAAAGAAAAAAAAAAAAATCTTAATGACCCCTAAAATGATTCTCAATTATCTTATTGTTGTTAAAATCAAAGCATCGGAGCTTCGAGGCTGTGTGCTACCACGGCACGTTATACCTCATTTTAAAGATGAGAACATTCTAAATATTGAACCCAAAACACAATTAGCAAGAGTCAAATATCAGCCCCTATCAGTCCAATCTTTATATTTGGTTCAGTCCAACTATATCTGGAAGTCTATGAATAGAACTGGTTTTACTGTGAAAAATCCACTGGCAAAGAATATTCAAACTTACCTAAACCTCAAACCTTTGTCAAAATAAATATGAATGAAGAAGACGATGATACTTTGGTATAAAACTACAGCCAAAAAAGTAAATCCCCAAAGTCATAAAAGAGTTTGATGCCTTTGACGCAAAACATGAAACACATCAGGGCTGCACAAAAAAATATCGTTATCGCAATATAATATATCCATATAAAAAATATGCGCGATAAAAAAAAAAAAAACTTTATTAAAGACAACAAAACAGAAAGACACAACAACATTCAACAAATATAAAAATAAAAAATAAATAAATAAATGCATTTGAATGTCATTAATGTTTATGTTATTTGTCTCTTGTGTTTCAAAGCAGATGCAATTGTAGGTGAAAGACTAAAATATCACAATAATATCGTAAAAGGATCACAGCTGGTCGTGCGGACGGCAAAAGAGCTCAGGTAAGATAATGCAAAGCAGATTTATATGTATGGCACAGTTCGTACAAAAGGCAACTCAAATACAGTCCTTCAGTCGTCTGCACAGCTAAACAGAACTGCTTTAAACCTGGATTGGATTATGGTCAGAGATACATAGATACTTTATGGATCATTCAGGTAGATCAATCTAGAAGTAGCTAACAATAGTATTAAAATGCAGCAGTAGTTTAAGCCACAGCAGCCGAAGTGGTGTAGCTAATAAAAATCTAGAATACAGAGGGAGAAAGTGTCAGACCGTTTTAGCTCACTAGTATTCGGACCATGTTCTCAGCTTAGGCATAAACACATTGCATTCCCGTATCTCCTGGCAGTGCACGGGCTCGGCCTCACTCTCAGCGACGCGGCGGCCATTAGACTCTTGCTACTTTTACTTGTGTGAACGCTTGAGTTGTCCGGGCTGTGTGCGCACTACGACGCGCACTCACGATATGATGGCCACCGCGAAAGCCATTTGGATTTTCAACAGTGAGGGCAATAAAATGTAATTACAACATGTTTTACTATCAACTTCAGACAGAGGCGCAACAGCCGAGGCAATTTCACGCTGCCTGTAAAAACTCAAAGAAGGCCGAGTCATGGATGAGCGACAGAGAAGACTGGCCCTAATAGCTCCGCGGAGGGACAGGACTTGTACACGCCGCACATAAAACACAACAGATAAATATTTATACTCCTTGTGCTCCTTGGGGAGAAAGCCTTATTCCGCCAAGTGTCAATATCTGATTCTCATAGCACGTAATCATTTTTCTTTCAAAGCCTGGAGAGTGATACGACATCGATACCCGCTGTCTCTCTCCTTTGTGACCACAGCAGTTAGAGTAGATGTCACTCCTCCATCAAAAGCATCGATCGATTTAGCGCGGCGCGATGGGAGAAGCTAAGTTTGACCCCTCCGCTGCCGAGGACCCTGGGGACCCGAGTCTTTTAATTGTCTAATCGAGGCCAGGGAGCGTACAAGTCCAGGACAGAGGCGCGGCGATCCCACCAAAGTCTACAATCAGTCAGAATTAAGACCTCAACTCCCGGCTTGGTGAAAGGGGGAAGTGAAGAGCGGGCGGAGAAAATCGATACGGAACTGCTCATTTTGGAGGGACATTTGTGTCACAGTCAATAGGAGTTAATAGGCTGGGCTGTGGCGTGGAGGCGGTGGGCGGGGCGGAGGAGGGGGGAGCTGACAGCTTAATACATACTGAATGACACATGGGGGGAAAGGGGCGGAGGACGGATGGGCACGGGCTAAAGTTAATTATAAAACAGAGCTAGTGGTCTATACTACAGCAGCGAGGAGTTAAGCACACATTCATGACAAGACATGGAGCTGCAGAAAGTTACCACAAAGTCAAACATTGATCTTCAGACACAAACCACCACAAAGGTTTAAGTAATAAACAAAAAGGTCATGGACTATAGCAAGATTCACAAAGAGCCTCACAAGGCTTTTAAACACATGCTTACATCTATAACATCTACAATATTTAGGATCCTAGAGGAGGAGGTCCCTACTCTTTCTATACTAGAAGATCCCTGCATCAGGTCAAAAACTTCAAACTGAACAAGTCTAATTAAGCAAACATAGATCAAAAGATCAAGTCCTGACCTCAACTGACTAGAACCAGGAAGTAGTGTTACATTAGTCCTGGTCTCAGGTCTCTGTGGCTCAGAGAATAGACTTTAAAGCAGCTCTGTTTCTTTCAAGTCTCTCCAAGGCCATGTTAGAGCCATATGAACCAACTCTGAGGAGCACAGGGACTGGCCTCCTGCTGGGACTCTGAGGAGCACAGGGACTGGCCTCCTGCTGGGACTCTGAGGAGCACAGGGACTGGCCTCCTGCTGGTCCCGGGGTCAGGACTAAACATGCAGCAACAATCTAGGACAGTCTTCCCTGACAGAGTTCAAATCCAGGTTAAAATCAGTTCTAAAAACAGGGATTGTATCTTTACTCTGATAATTTATGATGTCAATGTTTTGTGCAACTGTTTCTCTCTTTCTTTGTTCAGTCCTTTTAGTTGCTTTGCGTATGGACTGTGCTATACAACTAAATTTGCCTTGTCTAGTACAGCCTCAAACCTTGAGCCTTCGCCGTCTGCTGCACATTCACGTTGTCACACCTCAGACTGACACCTCCTGGTCCCCGTGGCCTCGAAGGCTCAGATCCAGGCCTCAGACCTGACCAGCAGCTCTGCGCAGGAACAGTGCAGCAGAGACATTCCCAGCGATGCTTTTAATAACTTTATTAATTGGGGCCACGGGTCACACGGCTCAGTCCCATACACAGGGAATCCCCTAATTAGCGCTCATTGAGACCTCATCTGATTGTTGTCATCTCTTCATTTCCCACTAATTAATAATTACCTCCAGTACACAAGTAGTTCCTCTACATGTATATTTAAGGAGTGACAGAAAAAGGCCGAGCCGGAGATTAACACATCAATTCAAATAAGCACACGCTGAAAAGCCACAATACAAAGTGAAATGGAGAGAAGAGGCTTTTGAGAAGTGAAGGACTCTTGTGCAGAGCGACGGCGGCTGAAAAGCTGCAGAAGAAGAAGGTCCTGGCTTCAATTGACATTTCAATAAGTGGAACAGAACGTTAGCAATACACCCAACTTTTGTGAAGCGATTACGGCGCCGTGCCGCAGGCGGTGCAC
Organism: Knipowitschia caucasica; assembly: GCA_964034765.1. Lineage (NCBI taxonomy): Eukaryota > Metazoa > Chordata > Actinopteri > Gobiiformes > Gobiidae > Knipowitschia > Knipowitschia caucasica. Next base: position 28,800,006 of record OZ035842.1, read on the forward strand.
GCTGCCGCTCCCCGGAGTCCCCACGGCTCAAACAGTAATTGACTAAATTGTAGAACACATCGGGGCCATTTAGAAATTTGCCAAAAATGAATCGTTTAAAATGAAATGAGGGTGACTCAAATTAGCAGGAAGTCTGATTGAGATGTGGCGGTGGGAATTAGGAAGGTTCTGAGCCCGGTGCAGCGAGAGGAGACGGAGAAACCGAGAGGCCAGACTTAATCTCTCACAATGTTCAGCAAAACCCCAGTATTTACATATATCCACGCCGTATATTTAAGGAAGGAGAGCGGTGGAGGAGCCAGGAACAGAAGTCCAAATCCTCATCTGTTTTTTACTCACAACTTTTAGGATTTGTGGATTTTAAAAAAGCATTTCTGTCTCGAACTGAAGTTGTGTATTAAGTGTTTTTTCATAAGATTTGGCTTCGGGTTCCTTTGTGGCAGTGTCATTATCTGTAGAAATGTCCTGGATGTGGAGCAGCTGTGTCTGGAGCGGCTGTGTCTGGAGCGGCTGTGTCTGGAGCGGCTCTGTCTGGAGCGGCTCTGTCTGGAGCAGCTGTGTCTGGACCGGCTGTGTCTGGAGCGGCTCTGTCTGGAGCGGCTCTGTCTGGAGCAGCTGTGTCTGGAGCGGCTGTGTCTGGAGCGGCTATGTCTGGCAGCGCCTGTGTCTGGAGCGGCTGTGTCTGGAGCGGCTATGTCTGGCAGCGCCTGTGTCTGGAGCGGCTGTGTCTGGGGCGGCTGTGCCTGGAGCCATGAATATTAAAAGTCAATATGATGATTTTAAGTGAGAAGAATGTTATTGGTTGAGACTCAGTGTAATATTGTTGTGTTTTTAATACTCAGTGAGAATAGGACATGGGTCTAACCTGTAGCTCTCCACCCGCATCATAGTAGCTCACCAAAGGATCATTTTATGGGTAAAAACATAAAAAACGCCTATTCTTTGGATTAACAAATGATGATGGATTGATTTGTGGGTTTAACACTACACAAAAAAATGCCCAAAAACTATTAAAAATGTGCGTTCATTAATGAGAAAACATCTTGACGGGCTTAAAAAACAGATTTACCAATGAAACAAATACATTTACTTTATCTGTGTTGGAAATAAACCTAAATCTGATTCAAGATAAATTTTACTTAATCCACTGTAGCAGGAGACACGGTGCTTGCTCTTTTCCGAATTAAAATTCCAGACTTTTTAAAAAACTGATATATTTTTTCCCAAGACCTTAAAAATTCGAAAACATGCAACGACCCATTTTCTGTTGCCCACTAAGCTAGCTACTGAATGTGTCAATAGAGCTCAGCAGTGACATCATGAACATCATTCAGGCTAATACAGTACGTGAACAGTTACAGCCTACCTTCATATTTATGATGTCACAAAGCCTTTGAGCAAACTGTAAAATTCTACTATACATTTTTTTCCCCATAATTTATTAAGACTTTCACACAAAATTCAAGACTTTTCAAGGTCTGGAAAAAAGTGTTTAAAAAATCCATACTTATTAAGACTTTCAAGACTTGGGCAAGCACCCTGAGAAGATCATGTGGACGGTCTAAAATAAAATAAAAATTATCTCTCCAGGGAAAAGGTTGGAGACCCCTGTCAAAAATAAACATTTAATGATGATAAAATAAAAGTCCAGGTGAAAACAAACTCAAAATCCAAAGGAACCAGGAACACGGACACGGACGGACAATGGACCAGCAACCAGGGGAGAGGAGCACATGGTATACCATAGACAAAATAAAATATCATGACAGTTAATCTATCACACCACAAATTACAAATTTCTAGAAAGTCCCTAATCCAACTGTGGTGACGACGATAACACTCCACCATCACATGACACCAGGTGGATCATCAAGAAACCAGCAACACCAGCACCACAGAGACGTCTGCGGCACAATGAAGGGAGTGAGATAATAGTATTGTTTCCAACACACTCAGAGCCACAGGCCTCGTCTCAACAATGTCCCATTCATTTGACTTTAATAAGAACAATGTTAGTTATTGATCTACCCTGGAGCCTGCCACTCCAATCACCTCAGCTGTCAGCACCAGCGGGTCTTCACTCCGATCACCTCAGCTGTCAGCACCAGCGGGTCTTCACTCCAATTACCTCAGCTGTCAGCACCAGCGGGTCTTCACTCCAATCAACTCAGCTGTCAGCACCAGCGGGTCTTCACTCCAATCACCTCAGCTGTCAGCACCAGCGGATCTTCACTCCAATCACCTCAGCTGTCAGCACCAGCAGGTTTTCACTCCAATCACCTCATCTGTCAGTACCGGCGGGTCTTCACTCCAATCACCTCAGCTGTCAGCACCAGCGGGCCTTCACTCCAATCACCTCAGCTGTCAGCACCAGCGGGTCTTCACTCCAATCGCCTCAGCTGTCAGCACCAGCGGGCTTCATTCCAATCACCTCAGCTGTCAGCACCAGCTGATCTTCACTCCAATCACCTCAGCTGTCAGCACCAGCGGGTCTTCACTCCAATCACCTCAGCTGTCAGCACCAGCGGGTCTTCACTCCAATCACCTCAGCTGTCAGCACCAGCGGGTCTTCACTCCAATCACCTCAGCTGTCCGCACCAGCGGGTCTTCACTCCAATCACCTCAGCTGTCAGCACAAGCAGGGCTTCACTCCAATCGCCTCAGCTGTCAGCACCAGCAGGTCTTCACTCAAATCACCTCAGCTGTCAGCACCAAAACACTGCTCTCTGACCGTGCTGTAGGTTTTCACTCTGCAGTCTCTGTAGAGGTTTAGCAAGTGCTAAACATTCCTCTTGCTCCGGCTTCAGTTTCTTGATATTTGGATTGAACCATAACAGATTATTTTACTATCGCATTCTCCGACAAACTACAACCAGTGAATTCAGCACAAACTCTTGACGTCACCGACACCGTCACTACAACACCCGCCTCCCCCGCTCTCTGATTGGTCGGAGGGGATTCAACCGAGGAAACTGCAGCCACTAGGATCAGACCCAGACGTACATGTAGGAAATGATCATGGACCAGAGTTTACACATGGTAAGACCCAGACGTACATGTAGGAAATGATCATGGACCAGAGTTTACACATGGTAAGACCCAGACGTACATGTAGGAAATGATCATGGACCAGAGTTTACACATGGTAAGACCCAGACGTACATGTAGGAAATGACCATGGACCAGAGTTTACACATGGTAAGACTAGGCAAGGTTCCACTACAGCAGACTTCTCACTGGTTTTAATAGAAGGGAGCACATCACTCTTGTGTTAACGTCCCTGATTATAAGATTTTGTATAATAAAGAAGCTAGTATACAATCTCTAGCTTTAGCATAATAAAGAAGCTAGTCTAAATCCTGTATATTCTAGTGCAGACGTATAGTTGTATGTTAGCATGTTAGCAGCATGAGGCTCTGGGACATAGTGACAGTGACACATGTGGTTCTGTATTGCACATTATTGATTGACTGCGGAACCTTCCGCAGTCAACCATTGGTTTTGTATTTCTTTATTCCGTCATTTTTTTTGACACGTTTCACAGCTTTCACATTTTCAACAATTTCCACAAGTTATACATCAAAACGTTCCACATGTTTGGGAGATTATTGCTATTACTTTTGGGACTTCAGCGATTTCCGGTTTTTCCGCAATCGGACAAAAATCTGCATTGAGAATTCTGCAATGCATTTTAATAGGCCCATGCATTTTAATAGGACTTCAGCTCTTTCAGACATTTCTACAGTTTCAATGATTCAACAGTTTCAAGGATTCAACAGTTTCAAGGATTTCAGCAGTTTCAAGATTTCAAGAGTTTCAAGGACTTCAACAGTTTCAAGGACTTCAGCAGTTTCAAGGACTTCAGCAGTTTCAAGGACTTCAGCAGTTTCAAGGACTTCAGCAGTTTCAAGGACTTCAGTGTAATCATGCAACCTAATAGGGATTTTTCCATGTAAACCAGTATAATGCAACTTAATAGGGATTTTTCCATGTAAACCAGTATAATGCAACTTAATAGGGTTTTTTCATGTAAACCAGTATAATGCAACTTAATAGGGGTTTTTTCCATGTAAACCAGTATAATGCAACTTAATAGGGGTTTTTACATGTAAACCAGTATAATGCAACTTAATAGGGTTTTTTCCATGTAAACCAGTATAATGCAACTTAATAGGGTTTTTTCCATGTAAACCAGTACAATGCAACTTAATAGGGATTTTTCCATGTAAACCAGTATAATGCAACTTAATGGGGATTTTTCCATGTAAACCAGTATAATGCAACTTAATGGGGATTTTTCCATGTAAACCAGTATTATGCAACTTAATAGGGATTTTTCCATGTAAACCAGTATAATGCAACTTAATAGGGATTTTTCCATGTAAACCAGTATAATGCAACTTAATGGGGATTTTTCCATGTAAACCAGTATTATGGAACTTAATAGGGATTTTTCCATGTAAACCAGTATAATGCAACTTAATAGGGATTTTTCCATGTAAACCAGTATAATGCAACTTAATGGGGATTTTTCCATGTAAACCAGTATTATGCAACTTAATAGGGGTTTTTACATGTAAACCAGTATAATGGAACTTAATAGGGGTTTTTACATGTAAACCAGTATAATGCAACTTAATAGGGATTTTTACATGTAAACCAGTATAATGCAACTTAATAGGGATTTTTCCATGTAAACCAGTATAATGCAACTTAATAGGGTTTTTTACATGTAAACCAGTATAATGCAACTTAATAGGGATTTTTCCATGTAAACCAGTATAATGCAACTTAATAGGGTTTTTTACATGTAAACCAGTATAATGCAACTTAATAGGGGTTTTTACATGTAAACCAGTATAATGGAACTTAATAGGGGTTTTTACATGAAAACCAGTATAAAGGATAACAGTTTAAAGGATATCAGGAGCTTCAAATACTTCAGGAGTTTCAAAGATGTTTAAAGTATTTTAACAGTTTCAAGGATTTCAAGGATTTTTCAGCTAAATTCCACATTAGATCTGTTCCGCAGTCAATCGCAATGGCTTCAGCCATTGCAACGGTTTCTAGTTCAGATTATTATTGCACATTATTCAGATTATTATTGCACGGTATTACAATCAGTATTTTGATGTTTCGTTGAGAAATGTTTTGTTGTAGCTCATGCTCCAACATCTGTTTTTAATTACTCAATTAGCGCCATCGTTTAGTCTCCGTGACATTGATCCAAATGGTGGATCATCGCCGGAAGTCTCTGTTTCCTAACCAAGCATTGAGAGCAGACATGAAAAATGCATATCAGAAAATGTATATGGATACTTGCTAATTGAACCAATTAAATGGAGGGAAGTGTTTTGAATGAGAGGGGCCCCGTGTGTGGCCCCGGGGCCGTGGCGGTGACACGACTGATGGACGACCTCACGGAGCGGGATCCAAGTCATTTCTCACAGGTTTTTGTTCTGAGCCGTTCTTTGGTGCAGAATCATCTAAAGACTGTGATGGTGAACTGTGAGTATTTATGTGTTAAAGATGTTTTATAGGTCCCAAAGCGAGGAAATGTCAGTGTTGTATCAGCAGTTACAGAACAGTAGGAATGAGGAGCACACGGCACAAGATAAATGATCAATAACTCTAAAATAAAATTGCAAAAAATATAAAAAATCTCTAGCGTTAGCCCAATAAAAAAGCAAGTTTTAAATGTCTAGCTTTAGCATAATAAAGAAGCTAGTATAAAATCTCTAGCTTTAGCATAATAAAGAAGCTAGTATAAAATCTCTAGCTTTAGCATAATAAAGAAGCTAGTATAAAATCTCTAGCTTTAGCATAATAAAGAAGCTAGTATAAAATCTCTAGCTTTAGCATAATAAAGAAGCTAGTATAAAATCTCTAGCTTTAGCATAATAAAGAAGCTAGTATAAAATCTCTAGCTTTAGCATAATAAAGAAGCTAGTATAAAATCTCTAGCTTTAGCATAATAAAGAAGCTAGTATAAAATCTCTAGCTTTAGCATAATAAAGAAGCTAGTATAAAATCTGCGAGGATCGGAGCCTGTAGATGATCCAGGACGTTCGACATTCAACCACTAACGAACACATGGACCAATGGCTCTATGTGTTCGTTATCATTTTGTGTTTGAACTGTTTGATTCTCTGATGTGTGTTGGCGAATCGACAGCTTTACTAAGACCTCAGAGTTAACTACTGTTGTGATTTAGGGGTAAACACAAATACATTGAATAACTAGCCTAATATCAGAATGGCAGTATAGAAACTTAGAGCTGTAGCGATATGTAAACACAGTGTATTAAGGTGAGAATCCATTATGCTGTACTTATCTACCTTCACCTAAAGTTAAACCAGAGCGACCCCCACACAGAGAGAGTGATGCGAACCCTGCGGTGGTGATTTTTGCAAACTGTGGGTGCATAAATAAACATAGGCATAAATACTCAGAGGACACTGACTGGGCTGGCTGGGGGGGCAGCTGTTATTAAAAGGCCTATTTATCACTGTCATGGCTCAGGTCCCATCCCAGTGCCCCCCAGCGCTGTCACAGGCCCACACTGCCCCCCTCATACAAACACCTCTGCTGCAAAAAGTAAGGAGAAGAAAGTCAAAAAAATCGCTCAATGTGGAAAAATGTGTCTTGATTTGAGCACATTGTGACTGCTGTAAAACAAGAATAGCCTGCGAGAGAAAGGAAAATGATCTTGTTTTAAAAAGATACAGTAATGTCTCCCTTGGAAATTTTGTTTTATTTCATTTCATTAAATCAAACTAAATGTTGGAGAATCTAGTTTTTACACAGTCACAACGTGTCAGATTAAGATAAAAAACACTTTAAATCAAGCAATTATTACCTCATATTTTATCATTTTTTGCAGTCTCCACACACACACACACATACACACACCTACACGTTTTTGTTACCTGGTGGGTCCCTTTGACAGGGCCGTTCAGAATGGGACCCATAGACATAATCTTTTTTTACTGGGACTACTTTAAGTAATACAAAACAGTCAATAGAAACCAAACAACTATTTTAAAGGAATTTTATTTTAGATTTTGTTTTCGAATTGCAGTGATTCTATTTTTGACATAGAATTTAATGCCACTCCATGTCCGATGTCTAAGGTCATCTGGTGAGGCATTAATGCAGGCCAGGCAGTGAGACTTCCCAGGGACCTTTCCAGTCTGTATGAAAGGTGTCATGGTCTTCTCCACAGCCTTCACCTCAGATGCAGACCATGGCTTTCTTACACGTTCTAGGGAGAGAAATAAAAATATATTAGCAATATACACTCCCAGGGTTAGGACCAAGCAGCCTGGCTGTAATCCCCCACCTGGTACACTTACCAGAAGGGGCACTGCCACTACCATGGGGTGCATCTGGATGAATGGTTGAAGGTTCTCCGCTTGAAGTTTCTTTTAGCCCGTCCGTTTGTGAGAGGATCTCTACTGCTCTCCCTGTCGCACAGAAAATAAAAATACAAGTGGCCTTTAGGGGAAAAAAATCATACATATTTTAATAATATCAAGAATTACCTTCAGGCTCAATTTGTATCTGGTCGAGGCTCTTTCCTTCGAATTCCGTCACTCTTCCCTGCTCCATGGCCATCAACACTTTGCTGATTTTGGCCAGCTCCAGTGTCCCCTCTGGTAGTCTGTAATATTGTCTGTGGATGCGAATGTCATGGCCGAGGAAGTTGGCAAGTATGTCCATCTCATTCTCTTTCATATTGAGAACTGTAGACATAGTAGCTATGTGCTTTCTAAGTTTGGTTGAGGATAGCATCTCTGGATGCACCGCACCACATTCTTTGGCTACCTGGCGTAGGGAGTCTGATCCCCTGATGTGGGTGTCTGCGCCCGGGCGGGAAAAGAAGTATGGGTTATGGTCAGAGATGGAACAGGCCCTTCTGTTCTCCACCAGCACCTCCATCGAAGCAATCATTTCAGGAGTCAAAAGAACCGGCACTTTCCGACTTCTTTTCCCTTTAATTTCAATGCGTTGAAAATGCTGACACAGCTTTTTCTCAAGTTGGGACAGTCCCAGAGCAATGTCAGAATGGATCCCAGTCTTACTTCTTAAGGTAAAGGCTGTCAGTGGCATCTTTGAAACCTCACCTTCCCTTCTTCGATTGAAAATGATGACCTCACAAAGAGTCAAAACTGCCAGTTTAGACCAATGCTTAGACGTTGGCTCACTTATTAGGGTTTGCACATATTCAGGTCGACATACCTCAATATGTGCATGCATGGCTCTAACGTCCTCAGTCAGAGGGAGCAGGTCCGGAGTGTTCCACTTGGCTTGCCGGAGGGTCTGTAGGGCAGCAGAAGAAACACAGACGTCCCACCTCTTCTCAAAAAGCAGCCGGCTTCGTTGGAGGTTTTTAATAAATAGTTCATCAACACAATGCTCCATTTTTGAGTCACATTCAAGAATATCTGCTAGCTTTCTGAGGCTATGGCCGAGTTTGAGGGCCAAGGATGGAGTCTTGTATTGATTTGTTTCCTCATCATATCCAGCCACAGACCTGACTGCATCAATCACATGGTTAAAGTTGGAAGGAATAAAGAAATCCTTCATTGTTTTCAGTTTCCCTGCGGTTTTTGCTTCGTTAATTAACCTACCGACTTCTCTCATTTTCTGCCTAATGTAATCATGCTTAGTCTTATCATGCCCGTGTTTTAAGTACAGGTGCTCTCCGAGTCTCAGAATCCCCTTTTCTGCTTTGACAACACCCGTGACCTCATCCTGATGCATTGCCCAAATTAAAGACCACAGCTTTTTGCTGATGCCCTCCGGTACAGGCTGGGCTAGGGAGCAGAGGGACTGGACCCTACTTCTACCTGGTTTAGCCTGGGCATCTTTCTGTGAAAGCCGGCACCTGGCCACATGCCTCCACAGCGACTTTCGCTTAAGCAATGCCCCACAGTCTATACAGTGCAAAAACTCACTGGATTTAACTGGGCAATTTGGCTGTTTAGCTGGGACTAAAGTTCCAATGCCGGCCTTTAAAACCTCAAAATTGTGCTCACGGTTTCCACTATTCCTGATCAAATCAAACTGAAGTTTACGTGCTTTAGACTTCACAGGTAGAGCCAATGCTCTGGCTACGTCACTTTCATTTCCATGTTTTCTAGTCAAATGACGGGACATTTTGTGGCAGGACATTGAACAGTAGAGGCAGAAGTGTCTCTTGCTGTAAACCCTGCCCCCATTTTTCTTCTTTTGCAGCTGCATGATAACAATCTTATTTGCCTTTGGTTCGTCACTTTCCGAGTCTTGAAGAAAAGTGTTTTTGATTTTTCTTTTTCCATACTTTTTTACAGGTTTCTTCTTGACAGTTAAATCGTCAGAATCTGAGTCGACTTCATCAATTAGGGACTCTTGACTAAGCTGCACAAACAACAAATAATTTGTAATAATTCTATATAACAATTTGAAGTCATGACTTGTAGTCAGCACTTACCAGTGGGTTGTAAGCGTGCGCTTCAGTGTGCTCCTCCATGATGTCTTGCAGCCTAATGAACCACACACTTGCACCTTTTCACCTGACTTCCTCTGTTGTGCTGCTCCATGATTGGCTCCAGCCTGCTGGACTGAAATTGCCCCAATGTGCCCCTCCCTGATATCCCGCAACCCACCACCAGGGTTCCGACACATAACACACTTTTTTCAGGAAAGTAAACCTCCAGGGGTCCTTTCCATATTTTTACAGAGACTGCATAAGGACTGTTAGAAAATCATTACCCATTGATTATTAAGCTTGGACCAGTGGGGTCCGGTGTTCGGGCCCCACCACGTAAAACCAGTCCCCATGACGTGAGTGGAATCTCAGGTTATGGAACCCACTAGGAGTTGAAAACAAGTGCACACACACACACACACACACACATGCACACACACACACACATGCACACACACACACACACATCCCCTGTAAAAACTTTAAGAAAAAACGTATGCACTTGTATATAGATTTTTTTATGCAGCCAACTCTGTTTTTTTAATTTACACACACACACAGAAACACGCACACACACACACACACACACCAATACACCCACAGACACACACACCCAATACACTTGCACACAAAGAGACACACATGCACACACACACACTAAAACATCCACACACACACAGAGACACACACGCACACACACACACACATACACGCACACTAAAACATCCACACACACTGAGACATACACACACACAGAGACACACACGCACACACACCAATACACCCCCCCACACACACACACACACACATAGATACATAGACACACACCTACATACACGCACACACAAATATATACGAAAACATACCCACCTACCCACACACACACACCAATACACCCCCCCCCCACACACACACACACACACACACCAATACACCAATACACCCCCCCACACACACACACACACCAATACACCCCCCCCACACGCACACACACACACACACACACACACACACAGAGTATAGTTTAAAAACCTTAATAAACACACACATTCAGGAGGTAGAACAGCTTCTCTCTTTGACCCTTGTTCTCAGATTTCTTCAGTTCATTTTCCGCTCTGTTACTTCATCGATCGCATCTACAATTATCCACTTTCCTAAAGCGCGACTCGCTACATTCGCGTTTGTGTTGGACAATAAGTACAGGAGGTGGGAGGGGGGGAGAGAGGGGAGAGAGGGGGGGAGAGAGGAGAGAGAGGGGGGGAGAGAGGGGAGAGAGGGGGAGACATGACTCTGCCAGAGGGGACAGGCCGCTGCTTCAGTCTCTCATTACCACCAGAAAACGCTCAACACTTCTCTATGGCTCTTTATTAAGGCTTACATCTCCAATAACCCTTTGGATCACGTGACTTGGAGAAAGACAACACAAGATGGGATTTGGTGTTCTACATTTGACCCATTATTTAATGCTGTTGTGGGTGTGTTGGGGGCACAGCACCTGGCGACCCCCATCTTTAACATGGCTGTGTGTACTTAGTGTGCGCTTGTGTATAGGAGACATTTTATGATTTTTATGCAGCCAAATCTATTGTTGTACATGTACTTGTTTGCACCATAAGCGAAAGCAAATTCCTAGTTTGTGACGTCCTGCTAAGTTTACACGTTTCATGGTATAGATTTTTTCACTGCAGTTTTATTTTGGCATTGTTCTGTGGCTTCATTTTAGGTTTGACTTCCTGTCCTGTTCCCCTGTTTGATGGTCTGCCCCGCCCTCATGTGTCCCACCTGTGTCTATATGTACCTGTGTCTCTGTCTATATGTACCTTTGTCTATGTCTATATGAACCTGTGTCTCTCTGTACCTGTGTCTCTGTCTATATGTACCTTTGTATATGTTTATATGAACCTGTGTCTCTCTGTACCTGTGTCTCTGTCTATATGTACCTTTGTATATGTTTATATGTACCTGTGTCTCTGTCTATGTACCTGTGCCTTTGTCTATACGTACCTGTGTCTCTGTCTATATGTACCTGTGTCTCTCTGGTCTCTGTGTCTATATGTACCTGTGTCTGTCTATATGTACCTGTGTCTCTGTCTATTTGTACCTGTGTCTCTGTCTATATGTACCTGTGTCTCTCTGTCTATATGTACCTGTGTCTGTCTATATGTACCTGTGTCTCTGTCTATATGTACCTGTGTCTCTGTCTATATGTACCTTTGACTTCTGTTTAAGTCCTTCCTTCCTCTCACCACACGACAACTACAACAATAAAAATAATTCTGATTCTGTCTTATTTTTCCGTCTTCTCTCCTCTTGTTCCTAGGCCTGGGATAGTCAGCTCAGAATAGAATCTAATCTAATTCTAACAGCTGTATCGGTTCCAAAACTGAGATTAAATTGTATCAGTTGCTTTTCCGTTCCACCCCACGAACCCGGAACATGCAAAGTGAGAGTGGAATGACCCCGCAGTGTGAGAATGTTGAACCCACAGTTTCATCTCTGAGCCACGAGAAGGACGACCATAGACGGGAGACGGTCTGCTCTCAGATTTACATATAAATATTATGTGGGATTTTGGAGCCGAGAACGCAGTGCACGAGGTTTGAATGCATCTGCACTATTTTCCTCCCCCTCCTCCCCCCCTTCCTCTATCCAACTCACCCACTCACGTTTAATGAAGTGCTTACTTAACCAATTTGAAACCTCTAATTCCTATTAATTCACTGTAATAGTCTTTCTCTCTGCTCGAATCAACAGCAAAGTCCCCAGAAAGTCTCGTCAGAGCGAAAGGCAGCGCCAGCACTTTGCTTTCATACATATGGAGTATGTCTGTAACTAACCCTGGTGTAAGACCCCTATCAGGAGCTCTTTACACGCAGACACGGGGAGAACATGCAAACTCGCTGTGAAACTTAAGATCTGGCTGCTTTCTCAGTATGATGTCTCTCTCTGGCCTCTCTCTGGCCTCTCTTTGGTCTATTTCTCTGGCCTCTCTCTGGCCTCTCTCGGGTCTCTCTCTGGTCTCTCTCTGGTCTCTCTCTGGTCTCTCTCTGGCCTCTCTCTGGCCTCTCTCTGGCCTCTCTCTGGCCTCTTTCTGGTCTTTCTCTGGTTTCTCTCTGGTCTCTCTGGTCTCTCTGGTCTCTCTCTGGTCTCTCTCTGGTCTCTCTCTGGTCTCTCTCTGGTCTCTCTCTGGTCTCTCTCTGGTCCCTCTCTGATCTCTCTCTGGCCTCTCTCTGGTCTCTCTCTGACCTCTCTCTCTCTGGTCTCTCTCTGGCCTCTCTCTGGTCTCTCTCTGGTCTCTCTCTGGCCTCTCTTTGGTCTCTTTCTCTGGCCTCTCTCTGGCCTCTCTCTGGTCTCTCTCTGGCCTCTCTCTGGTCTCTCTCTGGCCTCTCTCTGGCCTCTCTCTGGCCTCTCTCTGGCCTCTCTCTGGCCTCTCTCTGGCCTCTCTCTGGTCTCTCTCTGGCCTCTCTCTGGCCTCTCTCTGATCTCTCTCTCCAATCGTGTCCCCAGCAGAGCTAAACCCCACGCCAGCACTTTGCTTTCATAAATATCGAGTATGTATATGACTGTGAGAATGCATAACCCTGGTGTAAGACCCCTATCAGGAGCTCTTTACACCTGTATTACATTTCTCCTTCAATCAGCAGCTTTGGTCCCCAGAGGAGCTGCACCATTACGCAGGGCCCAGCTCATTTGTGGAGAGATTGCAGTGTGTTTGCATGCAGCATCAGGGCCCGTGTGTTTAATGCAAATCCTGCTCCGCCGCAGCGCTGCGAGGAGAGAGGTCACTGCTTATTGTGCAGGAGCCGACCGTCCACCAGACACCGGGGGAGGACCAGGCCAGAATTATTACAACTGCTATTTCTATGCGTTATGGAAATCAAAAGCAAGACAGGAGTGAAAACGCAAGCGAAAACGTTTAATCAACAAATCATTGTGAAGTGGTGGTGAAAAAGGAGCATTAAAGAATAAGTGCATAAGACTCAACCCTCTTCCGGAAAAAGCAACAAAATAAATAACAACTCTAACAATTTGTCCAATGAAGGTGCCAATCCATTCTTGATTCTTTCGTAAGCTGTGGGGAAAAGGCTGCACTTCCATAAATATTTAAGCCCAAATTTTAAGATTTATTTAATTGAATTGATAAAGAACATTTTAACACAAACAAAATAAACCTTTGAGTATTTTTATTATAGAAATATGAATCCAGCTTAGCCTGGTCGTACCACACCAAAGTGCAAATTACATTTGGTACTAAGGTCTGGATTTTCTCCATTGACTCCGTTAACAGGTGGGAGGGGTTAACTCCTTTTGCAGATTGAAACGATTGGATCTGAGTTTACTGTAACGTATGTAATGAGCCCGAGTGAGTCGTTAGCATTTAGCATTTAGCCTAGCTTTAGCCATCTCCTTTGCCGCTAACGGAGCCCGTGGGGAGTAGCGCCACAAATTTAGCCAGCGATTACATTTGCTGAACATTACCCTTGCTCCGGCTTCAATTTCTTGATAGAACCGTTTCAATGAAATCAAATAAATATCAAAGGTTGGGCCTAAATACAAACATAGCATTACATATAGATTATATACGTGTCTATTGTTGTTTACTTAATTTGCCTTAACGTAAACGTCCAAACAAATCGCCAGCAGTGAAAACAGAGATGAACTGAGGCCCAGAGAAACAGACACGTCTCTGAGGAGAAATAAGAGACAAACAAATAAATGTAACGTGTGGTTTTGACTTTGAGTCGGAGCCGAGCGGGAGGCGGTGGTGGCTGACTGAGCACCACGGGGGGTAAGAGAGAGCTGAAGGGGGAGAGAGAGGGAGGGGGGAGAGGGGACTGTTTTTAAATGAGCTGCAACTTTAAATACTGCATAATATATAATAACAAAAATGCGGAGTTCATTAGGCTCTCGCAGTAAGTTTAGAAAAGACCATTAAAGCCGTTCCATTGTTAATGTCAACAGGATAAGCATTAAGTATGCAGGGAGTAAACACAAGATGGAGGCCACAGAAACCACAGAATACAGCAGTGAAGGCGGAAAAACACAGGGAAATGTGACCACAATGTGCGATAAACTGAAGGCAACGTAGTCCAAAAAGTAAGTAATCTTTATCTATATATCGCACAAACCACAGTCACCCAAAGCGTTTTACAATGTTTTTGAGTGCAGATATGTTCCCATTCTCTCCACACAGTGACGACAGAAGCTGGAAGCCGTATACGCTGGACCATCAAAGCCTCCGACCATACACCATCCATTCACTCATTCAAATACATGCAGAGCTATGGCATGTTTTTAGTGGTAGGGGAAACCGAAGCACCCGGAGAAAACCTACACGAATATAGATAGAATATGCAAACTCCACACAGAAAGGTCTGGAGGTGGAATCAAACCCAGGACCTCGCCGCTTCCAATGACAAGGCACTTCCTATGACAGTCTCTCTCTGGTCTCTCCCTGGCCTCTCTCTGGTCTCTCTCTGGTCTCTCTCTGGCCTCTCTTTTGCCTCTATCTGGTCTCTCTCTGGTCTCTCTCTGGTCTCTCTCTGGCCTCTCTTTGGCCTCTCTCTGGTCTCTCCCTGGCCTCTCTCTGGCCTCTCTCTGGTCTCTCTCCCTGGGCTCTCTCTGGCCTCTCTCTGGTCTCTCTCCCTGGGCTCTCTCTGGCCTCTCTCTGGTCTCTCTCTGGTCTCCTCATCCTCACATCCGTCTGTAAATTTGTTTTAGTAAACACACATCTATTCCTATCTGTGTGAGACCAGGACATCAAGGCATATGTCTGAGGATTGGTCAAAACAGAACACATGAAAACAATAAAAATGGCTCAGTATCAGAAAGACTCAATGGCCTTAAAAACACATTATAAGTCAATCTGTGGCTCAAAACAACACACTTTCAGACCAGAAATGAAATATTACCCTTAAGCCCCAGTGACAGGTGAAGGGGTGTCATCACTGTCCCCTCCCTCCCTTCTTTGCTTTGTTCTCAAACTCTGAACCAAAGCACATTTCTGCAGCATTTGTCACATTAATATTACAGCGTGACATTCCCTGGTGAATCTTGTGACACCGGTGCTGGTTTTGTGACGTGACGGGGACTTCCTGCTGCGTACTCAGCCCTCAGACACATTGCCGCTGGCCCGCACCAGCCAAACCATAATAACCTCTTCAGAGTTAGCAGCAGGGGTCGCTCTCATAATTATTACTTCTACCATCAACATCTGTATCACGTCCGACAAATAGTATTTTATTATTCTGAGAGTAATGTATTTCCATTAAATTTGAGGTACATAATATCTTAATAATTAGGCCTAAGTAATTTATTGTGCATTGGTGGTGAGGGAGAAAGAATGTTCTCAAGCACACCCATCAGTAAGAAAGTAATGTTTAGAAATATAGCACATTTTTACAGACCAAGGTCCCCAAAAGCTTTCTGATGTTCAGAGTTCAAATATTGTTCCATTCTCTCCACACAATGACGACAGAAGTGATACGCCGAACACACTGGTCCATCAAAGCCTCCGACCAAACACCATCCGTTCACTCACTCGTTACATTCAGATCTATTGTACATGTTTTTAGGGTTTGGTAGGGGAAACCGTAGCACCTGGAGGAAACCCATGCAGACAGGGGGAGAACATGTAAACGCCACACAGAAAGGCCCTGTTCAAACTGGGATTCAAACTAATAAAGGATCTCTTAATCTTAAACCCACGAGAGAGACCAGAGAGAGACCAAAGAGAGAGCAGAGAGAGACCAGAGAGAGACCAGAGAGAGACCAAAGAGAGACCAAAGAGAGAGCAGAGAGAGACCAAAGAGAGAGCAGAGAGAGAGCAGAGAGAGACCAGAGAGAGACCAGAGAGAACAGAGAGAGACCAGAGAGAGACCAGAGAGAGACCAGAGAGAGACCAAAGAGAGAGCAGAGAGAGACCAGAGAGAGACCAAAGAGAGAGCAGAGAGAGAGCAGAGAGAGACCAGAGAGAGACCAGAGAGAACAGAGAGAGACCAGAGAGAGACCAGAGAGAGACCAGAGAGCAGAGAGAGACCAGAGAGGGGCCAGAGAGAGACCAGAGAGACCAGAGAGCAGAGAGAGACCAGAGAGGGGCCAGAGAGAGGCCAGAGAGAGACCAGAGAGAGACCAGAGAGAGACCAGAGAGAGAAAGACCAGAGAGAGAAAGACCAGAGAGAGAACAGAGAGAGACCAGAGAGACCGGAGAGAGCAGAGAGAGACCAGAAAGAGACCAGAGAGAGACCAGAAAGAGACCAGAGAGAGACCAGAGAGAACAGAGAGAGACCAGAGAGAGAGACCAGAGAGAACAGAGAGAGAGAGAACAGAAAGAGACCAGAGAGGGAGAGCAGAGGCTACACCACCTGCTTCACTTTATTACGATTGTTAGTAACTATCAATGATCTATGTATTCGTTTGTTTGTTTGATGTGTTTCTGCTAAAGTCCAAGAGATAATTACTGTTGTGATTTAAATTGATTTGAATTGATTTGCGGTAAATTCATACGATCTAATTGCAGCTTGCAGTTGATGAGCAGCTTCTAGTCTTGGCCCCAGCTCGGCTCTGGCTTTACTTACCAAGATAGTAAATAGTACAAGTATTTAAAGATTTCACCTTGACACAACTTATTACTAGCTTCAGTTTGCAATTAAACACAACACAAGCATTCGTTCTTCCTTCATTAGCGCATCACAAGTTAATTTAAACACTCCATTCTCGTCAATAAGGGACTGGAGCCGGCTGCCTATTAACACGCATCAATCTGAGACAAACACAGATCTATTTGCTTCATTTAGCTGTGGATTTCTGGGTCTGCTGAGCTCTACTTCATTACAAACCAGGATCCTGTTTTTAGATAGATAGAGACAGAGGGATACATAGATAGATACTCTATTGATCTATGTCGAAGAAATTCACGTCAGCAGCAAAAATAAAAAATAAAATTGATCATTCTAAAAAGCTAGTAATAATCAGCCACAGCCCTTCAGGTCACAGCAGCAGAGGTGGAGTAGCCTCTGGGTGGAGCAGGACGGGTCACAGCAGCAGAGGTGGAGTAGCCTCTGGGTGGAGCAGGACGGGTCACAGCAGCAGAGGTGGAGTAGCCTCTGGGTGGAGCAGGACGGGTCACAGCAGCAGAGGTGGAGTAGCCTCTGGGTGGAGCAGGACGGGTCACAGCAGCAGAGGTGGAGTAGCCTCTGGGTGGAGCAGGACGGGTCACAGCAGCAGAGGTGGAGTAGCCTCTGGGTGGAGCAGGACGGGTCACAGCAGCAGAGGTGGAGTAGCCTCTGGCTGGAGCATTTTCTCTGCTCTGGTCCTAAGTAAAATGCTAAAGGCTTCATTAGCATTTTTCAAAAAGTTAGCATTCCTCCTGTGGATTTTATCTGATCCACTTGGTTTGGACCATGAATCCTCCCTGCTCTGGTCTAGACCAGTGTAAAATCATGAATCCTCTCTGCTCTGGTCTGGACCAGTGTAAAACCATGAATCCTCTGTGCTCTGGTCTGGACCAGTGTAAAACCATGAATCCTCTGTGCTCTGGTCTGGACCAGTGTAAAACCATGAATCCTCTCTGCTCTGGTCTGGACTAGTGTAAAACCATGAATCCTCTCTGCTCTGGTCTGGACTAGTGTAAAACCATGAATCCTCTGTGCTCTGGTCTGGACCAGTGTAAAACCATGAATCCTCTGTGCTCTGGTCTGGACCAGTGTAAAACCATGAATCCTCTCTGCTCTGGTCTGGACTAGTGTAAAACCATGAATCCTCTCTGCTCTGCTCTGGACCAGTGTAAAACCATGAATCCTCTCTGCTCTGCTCTGGACCAGTGTAAAACCATGAATCCTCTCTGCTCTGCTCTGGACCAGTGTAAAACCATGAATCCTTTCTTAATCACGTGTGTAGAAGCTGAAAGTCTTTTGTAACTAAGTGTTTATTACTGAAGTGACTTGCATAAACAGGAGCAGCAGAAGCGAATCATTCCGTTGTATTTACTTTGCAACAGTTGGAGTGAACCCTCGCCGTGTGAAAGGTAACACTGATCCCTGTCTGGGCTCAGGGTGCTGCAGGTTTAATGGCTCCAAGGTGACACCCTGAAAACCACCCAGCAGTCACACGGCGAGGCCCAGTGTGGATTTCAACCCCACAGCGAGTGCGTCTGTGCTCCCAGGGCACAGGGTCAAACAGAGAGGCAGACATGCTTCCCTGAGCATTCCCCATGCACTCTCTCAATTGTGGAACAAGAAACACGAAACACAAGGCGCTCACCTTTTCACCGAGGCGTCTAAATGTTCCCTTTAATGCAATTAGAATGATCCAGAGATAGTTCTGCAGATGTTTGCCAACAAACTGGTCACTTCCCTTAATGTATGATTGAACTTTACAACATTTCATAATGAAACATGATAAAGCACATGACTGACTAGTGCCATTTGTTTATCCACTTTTATTATGTTTGTGTAAGAATGTAAGACTACTGCCTACATTACAATTAGATAAGGTACTAAGATGTACCTCAAAGACACAGTAGAATCATCAGTAACAGTATCAGTATTCATATTAGTATCAGTAACAGTATCAGTATTCATATTAGTATCAGTATTCATATTAGTATCAGTAATAGTATCTGTATTCATATTAGTATCAGTAACAGTATCTGTATTCATATTAGTATCAGTAATAGTATCTGTATTCATATTAGTATCAGTAACAGTATCTGTATTCATATTAGTATCAGTAACAGTATCTGTATTCATATTAGTATCAGTAACAGTATCTGTATTCATAATAGTATCAGTAACAGTATTCATATTAGTATTAGTAACAGTATCAGTATTCATATTAGTATCAGTATCAGTATCAGTATCTTGTACAGTAAATACTTCCTATGAACTGTTTTAAGCATTACTGGAGCTGAGGCAGATCAAGTGCAGCTCAGGTCAGAGGGCCATTGATTTACATGTTCGACAAGAAAATGAATCCTTTGGTTTCATTGTTAAAATGAAGAGGTCTAGACCTGAAAAGGTTGCTGATAAATGTCATTAGTAGTGAGTGCAGAGGGCAAAGAAATCAATAGAGCAGTTTGTCACACTGCCACCTGAACAGGGCCGAGCCTGGTCAGCAAATACATTACTAAAAATCAAATAACACCAACGCCTGCAGCAAACCCATCAGCATTTCCCTTTCTCTCGCCGCTAAGATAAACACTGAGCATGTGTTGCTTTTGACTGGTCACCACAAAGTTTAAGGTAATGAACAACAAGACGAACAAGCTCTGGCTGAACATTTATCAGCCTCTCAGTCGATGTGCAGGGAACTAATGTCTAACCATCTCCACATGCTTCAGACACACACTAAACATACCTTTGGAGGACTTTAAACCACTATGATTATCATGAGCATTCCCTTGACTCATGAATAATCACATGGATACAATTACAACTACAGCATGTGTTACAGGTATATGTGTTTCATACATTGTAAATGGTACTGAGCACAATTATATGATAATTATCTTCAACATAACCCACATGTGGTCTGCCTTCCATGTGTGCATATGAGGAAAGGTCAAATGGTGTAACTCTGCATGTAATCCTATGTAGTCTATACACAACAGTTCTTTGTAAGACTGAAATGAGAGACTCATGTCAGAAAGACCAGTGAAAACGAAGGAAAATCTCAAGTTTCTCATAAAATTTTAATAAAGTTACCTTTCACACAGGGTCAGTGTTGTGTGCCAGTGTAATAACATGCATAACTGACTCGAGAGCATCGGTTTTAAAGTCTAAATTATTCATCACAAAAATCAGCAGAGCAGGGGGTTTAATATTGAGCTCCCTCTTGTTCTTTGTATGCAAAGTACACAGTGACAGGTCCAGTCGAGGTCAGCACTGTTTCTGATGCGCCGATCACCATCCAGCAGCCAATGCCGTACGCCAAACACGGAAGACCTGAAACAAATCACAACTGATGAGTAAAATCATGAACTTAATGCACCGTCTGTCTACACTGGTCACTGACAATCTGCAACACTGTGGCAAGTACAGGATTAAGTAAATACATTGTTAATGACTAAACTTAGCATCCATAAATTAGTATATACAAATATCATATGGCACAAACTCGAGATTTAACTATTTTTTAAGAATGCAGATGACTAGTACACATGCTAAAATACTCAATTTTGAAACACTCTTTTTACATACATAAACATGTTGTTTTCCTTATGAGTGTAAATATAATTGGTTAAAAAGAAATCAGAATAATGACATTACATTAACTGAAGAAATATGGATTCGTAAGCATTAACCCAGCACAACTCAATACATTTAAAATCAATAAAATGTATTTGCGATCTCTCTGCAGCGTTTAACCACAATGATTACGGATTAACAGAATCTATGACGTCTATGTTGTGTTAAGTCTGGTACTGACCGAGGTTGATGACTTTGAGCGCAGAGAAGAACCGGTCCTCGAAGCGCAGGTCCTGGGCTTGGGCTTTGCTGCAGTGGTACTTGATGAAAGGGAAGCAGCCAGTGCGGAGGATGTGGTAGTTATGACCCTGCACTGTCCAGTTAAAGTTGGACAAACCGAACTGGTCATTGTGCACGGAGCTGTAGCGGACACAGAACGAGGTCCAAGGGGGAAGTTTGCGCTGCTGCAGGTGGCAAGTCAGGACCTCTGAGGCGGGGGGACGAGGCACCGAGAGGCGGCCGAACGAGCTCGGGAAGAGGAGCACTTTGAGCCAAAAGCCGTGGAGGGTCCTAAGTAGTTCCTTCATAATAAATCAGTTCGTTGGTTACCCATTTGGATTAGACTGTAACCACCATACGCTCGCTGATGGAGTGACATTGAGGGGAACAGTAAATATTGGAAGTTGACGTTAGCATTGAGCTAGCTTGCCACGGCTACACACGCCACGGGTCATGCAGAAACAAACAAGCTGCTTCATACATGTGGCTATAAAAGGCTAGTGAAGATGATCAGCAGATTGATACATATTGTCATGCAAGAATTTGATGAAAAATTGTCGATAAGCATGAAGCCGGCTAGCATGTCTTTTGTGCGTCAAATATTTATTTCCGGATAGAAACATAGCGCGGCACAAAGGTTCCACAAAATCAACGAATGAAATAGTAAATTGAAAACCAGAGAGATTTGCCATAGCATTTTATCTAGTCCGACATAATGCAACAATAACAATCCTGTCAGTTCTGTCTGGTCTGTGTGTACTTTGGATATTTTATAACACTTTGAAGCAAGTGTGGTTAAAGTTAAACTCATTAGAACAATATTGCACCTGTAAAATGGTTTATTTCCAAGTCCCTTCAGATCAAACAACAAGAGACAGGGCTTTTTATATAATTTGAGCCAATGTGCGTCATCAGAACACTATCACTTGAGATATTAATGACTTAAGATATAGATACTGTCAAAACAAAGATGTACAGTGCTACAGATAATAATATTTAGCAGTAAAAATTATACAGATATAAAAGGGGTCCAAAGTACAAAATATGCTGGTTAGATTACACACTACAACAGATTTGTTTAATGTACTTTGATTATTTATGTTTTTAATCACTTCATGACTTTAAAGTTTCCTTTCTGTTTTTGTAAAGCTTTGTGTATGAATTGTGATTTACAAATAAATCTTGCCTAATTTCTATCCATGCCATAAATGTTGCTGATGAATGAATGGCTGAAGAGAGGTAAAGCAAAAATATTAAAACTGCTGAACATGAGGAGAAAGAGTCGGGTAAACGTGTATATATTGTATAGATTACCACCTGATGCTATCACAGACGGGATGTGTGAGAATGAAACAAAACAAAAAAAATATGAAAATCAATGGTTGTAAATAAAGGCAGCTCACAAGGTCCCAGCACAAAGTATTAATCAGTGACACTTGCTCCTTTTTCTAAATATTACGTTTGTTTGATATGTCCCGATTGATACGTTTAAATTGTCTGCGAAAGATTCAATATGATTTCAGTTTTGGATGTGCACCTTAAACCAGTGTTCTAAGCGCCAATTTGCCTGTAGCCCTGAGTCCTGTCTCTGCTCTGCCACACGAAGGTCTCTCTCACAGAATTACTACATTAAGTGTTGTATGCTGCGGATGGAGCAGGTGCAGCCACTGATCGAGGAAATACAGGCCAAGGTGCTGATTTAAGTTTCTTTCCCACAAGGCTGTGCGTACCAAAAGAAGAATTATCACACAAAAAACACACACACACACAAAATAGCATTATCAATTCAGCTAGCCTTTGCATGTCATTGCAGATAGAGCTAGCATTGACATTTCTGATGAGTTCTTTTATGCGACTTCATTTCAGATCAGAAAAGGGAGAAGGAAAATGGAGGTCTAAGTGTTTTTACTGACCACACTGCAGCGGTGCTTGTTCTTCAGGAGAAACTCTTCGATAGCCTTAATCAGTTCCTACAAGAAGCATTTACCGCTTTATTTTACAGTAATTATTCAGACTAGAAATGACTTGTTAACCCGGTGTTAGAAACATACAGTAGCTGCCAATATGTTGACTGAAGCACAGCCTTTCTGACACAGACAGAGAGGGATCATTAAGTCATTAGCACACACGCACCTTGAAATTGGTTTCTCCTTGTGTTCGAGAGGATGATATCTCCTGATGGATGACTGACAGGTTGTGTGCAAAGGTCACTAGTGCTCCCTCGGGACTCTCAGACACCGCTCTGCTCAAACAGCCAAAACAAACGAGTTTACTAATGAGCCCACGGCACCTCATCTGATGCAGGTTCGATAGAAGTTTGGACAGAATCAGCGGCGTCTCTCGGGGCCTGGCTCAGAGCTATTACCGGGCTGTGGGAGTCCAGGATCTGTGTGATGAAGATGGTGAATAACCTGCAGCTTAAAGAGACCATGTACTGCAGAGGAACATTCTCTGTGTTAATCCTGAGACTTCACCCAGACTCTGAACCGCTATGCTGCCGGAGACTCACAGAATTAAATAGTGGAGGAGGGAAAATCGATTCTGTTCAGTATTGCGATATTTTGCACACACACAATTAAATCAATACAGTAGAGAAAAGTGACATATTTAAAGTAGAAATATCAAAGATTTTCATGTCAAGTCATCATTAAAGGGCCCTAATCTGTTAAAATGCCTTAATTGATCATTGAATTTCTAAATTACTTTTCCAGCCTCTAAATCTTGTTATTGTTTTCATTTTGATGTCCCGCCCTCCACCGTTTCCCCAATCAGAAAGTCTGTGATCCGGGCGCCAGAACTCAAGCGTGGAGATAATCTCACTGGTAAAGTACCATGTGGCGCTGAACTAAAAAAGGTCTCGTTATGATTCTCAAATCATTAACGACAAAACAAGGAATAAAACCAGGATTTTTATCTTTGTGAAAAAGGTGTTGGTTATAGATTTGTTGTTGACAAAACTCTTGTCTATTCAGCTGTTATGGTCCCAGCTGGATTCGTCTGCATATCTGGCAACCTGAGTCAGGGAGAGTGGGAGAGGCTGCAGTACCACTTTTGGCCAAATTTTTACACACTGCTCCTTAATTTAAATAATAATCTGTTTAACTTTTGTGTTTTCTCTGAGTTTCTTCTGGCCATTTCCATCTGAGGTTTCTCTTCCTATATGACGTCTGCTTGTTGTGACTCTATGTCTGCTTATTGTGACTCTATGATGTCAGCTTGTTGTGACTCTATGATATCTGCTTCTTGTGACTCCATGCTTATAAAGTCTTTGAATAATATGAAGGGAAATCCCATCCTGTCTGTATCACGATATGTCAAGAATCACGATAATATTGAATTGTGGCCTAAATATCACAATACTATCAAATCCTCACATTTTTGCCAGTCCCCAGCCCTAGTCCAAAAACACACATATGTTACAGTTCATTTCTTTCGGCCCAATGATCATTGATAAAGCAAAGAATGAAAAACATGAGTCAATCATGGACCTGAATTATAATCCGTAGATAAACTGAACATGAGGCATTATTACTGATGTCTCCAGTCTTCGTTGATTATTACTTACATCATTCCGATCCGGCGTCGCACGGAGCAGTCGTAAAGTGCAAACTGCGTTCCTTGTTTCTTCTGGAAAGAACCCAAAACTTATTATCACTCCGCGATCTCAGTAGGATTTAAATCTTTGCTTAAGAGACACGTTTTTATGTGTCTATATTTCTGTATTTTTATGTGTTATTATTCCGTTTGTCTGTACAGCACTTTGGTACAGCCTAGACCAGAAAAGTCCAACTCTGGCCCACGGACCAAATCCAGCTTTAAGACCATTTATGGTCCTGAAATTATTTTAAATTATTATTTTAAGTTAAAAAAATCTAATCTTCAACCATATTATTCAAATTATTCTGAAATGTTAAGCCAACATGTGATTAGAAGTTACATACATTTTACCAAAGAGTTTAATTACTTTTATTCTTAATATTTGGTCCAGTTTTGGTGAAACCCGCAGTAACTGAACTCATTTGGTTCAGAAAAATCCATCAGGAATAAAAGAATATTCAATGTAACTAATGAGAAACGAGTAATTTCTCAAAATACTTTCAAAAATATTTATAGTAAGTAAGTAAATTTTATTTATAGAGCGCCTTTCACAGATAAAAATCACAAAGTGCTGTACAAGGTAAAAGCAGATATGCATACATAATAGAAATAAGAAAATGTAGAAAATAACAACATAAAAAACAAGAAATTAACTAAAAGTTGCCCTAAAAAGAAGTGTCTTTAGTCCCTTTTTAAAAGCATCGACAGAGTTGGCCACACGGAGGGACAGAGGCAACGCGTTCCACAGTCTGGGGGCCACAGACTGGAAGGGCCGGTCCCCCCGGGTCTTATAGCGGGTCTTTGGGACCGCAAGTACATTTTGACCTGTGGACCTAAGAGTGAGGCCAGAGCAGAGTGGGGTCAAGAGGTCCGAGAAGTGAAACGGAGCCATACTAATATTTATAAAAGAAAACCACTTTTATACTTTAGGCCCCAAACCAACCCTTACTTTTTTATTCTGCCCTAAAGTATTCTGCCCTGAGTTTGACAGCCCTGGCCCAGACTGTGTAAAACGTGCTCTACAAATAAAGATTGTAGAGTTTGTTGGAGAAGTACCTGTGAGTTGAATCCAATCCCTCGGACTTTGCACATCTGGAAGAACACGGGGCGGTACAGCATGGACAGGTTTGCGTGGACAAGTTTACTGCTCAGAACGGCGTATCGCTTTTCTGTAAAAGTCTGGAAACAACATTATTATTAATCCAATGACGAAAGAAATACATGGAAAATCTACATTTGACAGAATCTTGGTTGGGGGGCGGGCACAGGGCTCAAACAACCAATCACAGCGATCCTTTAGCTACACTGCACACCACTGTATTTCTGTAATGTTTTGCTGATGCACATTAAGGCAAGTTTATTGGTATAGCACAGTTTATACAGGAGGCAACACAAAGGTCTGAACAAAACAAATCATAAATAATCACAGTACATTAAAAAAGGGTAAAGATAAAATCCTTTAGAAACTGTTTGTGACCTGGATTTAAAGATTGTCAGAGAAGACGCCTGTCACACGTTTTCAGGAAGACTGTTCCAAAATGTAGTTCCTTAAATCTGAAATGTTGCCTCGTCATGTTTAGTCCTGAGTCTGGGACCAGCAGGAGGCCAGTCCCTGTGATCCTCAGAGTCCCAGCAGGAGGCCAGTCCCTGTGTTCCTCAGAGTCCCAGCAGGAGGCCAGTCCCTGTGCTCCTCAGAGTCCCAGCAGGAGGCCAGTCCCTGTGTTCCTCAGAGTCCCAGCAGGAGGCCAGTCCCTGTGCTCCTCAGAGTCCCAGCAGGAGGCCAGTCCCTGTGTTCCTCAGAGTCCCAGCAGGAGGCCAGTCCCTGTGCTCCTCAGAGTCCCAGCAGGAGGCCAGTCCCTGTGTTCCTCAGAGTCCCAGCAGGAGGCCAGTCCCTGTGCTCCTCAGGGTCCCAGCAGGAGGCCAGTCCCTGTGCTCCTCTGAGATTCTCCCTCAGACTGATGCAGTAAATGAGTTTTCTCTGTATTGACCAGTATTCCCAGTCGGAGCATCAGTGACCACAGAGGCCTCTGTCACACTGTGCGTCCAGACGCTTTAATGGTGTTTGTAAAGTGGCGGACTCTAATGACGGTCATTGAAGCCATTACTGCTGTAGCTCCAGCTCAATGAATGCTTGATAAAATACTACACGCTGCAGATTAACAAGCGTAAACTCAGCGCAGTGCTAATAAAAAGAGTCTTTTGTTTAAGGCCTGGCAGCGGCTGATGAGGTGTTGGAGCACACGCATAATCAAAACGCTATGAATTATTAATGTGTTGATTATTTAGACTCATCTATCAAAATGATAATGAATGCACCACCTTAACACCAATTGAGCTCACCGCATAATTACAGTATTTAGTGGTATTTAACCAAAGGATATCTTTCCCAGAACTAATTCAATTCTACAGTCTGGCTTTGCGTCCAAACAGGACTTATCTGTTTCAGCGACTCCAGGACACTACAGTCATGGTTCAGGATTATTTCCTGTTTTATTTTTCAATGACCCGCCTTCATGTGTCTCACCTGGGTCTCATTAGTCTTGTATTAAACCCTGGACCGTCCTTCTCTCCCTGATCCGTCCCCTTGTCGTTCCATGTCAGTTTTAGTTCTCGTCATCAGTCTTTGTTTTGGTTTGTGTTGTCTCTGGATTTTCTTTTGTTTTACTTCTTGTTAAATCCATTATTTTTGCAGTTCTTCACTTTGGGTTCATTTCTTTTTGCCAAAGAATCTCCATTAGTGAGATTCTCTTCACTGATTTAATAACTTAAGTCCTGAAAAGCTTATTAAAAAATGTTTAAACCCTGTAATTTAAATGTTGAAA
The DNA here is from genome assembly GCA_964034765.1 of Knipowitschia caucasica. Lineage (NCBI taxonomy): Eukaryota > Metazoa > Chordata > Actinopteri > Gobiiformes > Gobiidae > Knipowitschia > Knipowitschia caucasica. The sequence goes on from OZ035842.1 coordinate 28,827,362, forward strand.
AACGTGTAATACTATTTTGACAAAGTTAGTCACTTACATATATTTTTGTATTCTTGTGTTTCATGATTCTGGCCTGTAGGGGGCGCATGAGCAGAGATGGTGTCAACCGGTGTACGGATGTTGTAACAGTTTTATTCAGGGACACTCAATTCTAAGGCAGTACTAAAAAAATGTTATCATAAGAATCTTCATTTCGGGCATTTCTGGAAAAAATAATCGAAGAAATTGCTGCGTTTCATTGGGGTGGCCTGCAGGGGGCGCTTATCTGGGAAAGCCTTGATCCACCTCGCCCGCCTCATTCCAGTGATTTTTTCAAAATGTACTCTATTGTACTCTATCTGTGCGGTTGCTACAAGCGTACACCGCACAAAAAGATGGCATTTTGACAGCGCTTCTTCTTCTACTATATCTCTGTGTATAAACCCGGCAGACTGCACCGCCAGGGTACGTCACGTCCGGTCCTGTCCCACGTATGTCATTCGCGCCACTGCCCCAACGTCATATGAAACCCAAGAATAGCCTTAATTCACAACAGTCGTCTTGAAGTTGTTGATTCTACACCAAGAGATGAGAGAAACACATGAATAACAAACATGCGAATGGTCCATAGGGGGCGCATGGCAAATGTCCACAAATGTTAATAAATGTGACTAAGTGACTGTTGCCCTGATGATGACTGTTTGCCCTGATGATGACTGTTTGCCCTGATGATGACTGTTTGCCCTGATGATGACTGTTTGCCCTGATGATGACTGTTTGCCCTGATGATGAAGACATAAAGACAGTTTGCCTTGGACATTCTTTTTTTCTCTTTAAAATATATATTTTGGCATTTGGCCCCTGAAGAGCACCTGACTCATACCCAGCCAACAGCAGCACTCACTCTCCCTCTGACCTAATGTCCATAAGTCTTAATAAATGTCCATAAATGTCCTGGATCATCAGCCCTGTCCTTAGACCCTCCTGCACTGGCAAAGATCTCCAATCTCCATCTTTAGATCAGTATCCAAAACATACTGATCCATCCATCCATCCATTTTCTTCCGCTTTATCCGTTGCCGGGTCGCGGGGGCAGCAGTCTAAGCAGAGACGCCCAGACTTCCCTATCCACACACACCTCCTCAAGCTCGTCCGGGGGGACCCCTAGGCGTTCCCAGGCCAGCTGAGAGACATAGTCTCTCCAGCGTGTCCTGGGTCTTCCCCGGGGCCTCCTCCCGGTGGGACGTGCCCGGAACACCTCCCCAGGAAGGCGTCCAGGAGGCATCCTGAACAGATGCCCGAGCCACCTCAACTGGTTCCTCTCGACGTGGAGAAGCAGCGGCTCTACTCCGAGCTCCTCCCGTGTGACCGAGCTCCTCACCCTATCTCTAAGGGAGCGCCCAGCCACTCTGCGGAGGAAGCTCATTTCGACCGCTTGTATCCGCGATCTCGTTCTTTCGGTCATTACCCACAGCTCATGACCATAGGTGAGGGAGGGAACGAAGATTGACCGGTAAATTGAGAGCTTTGCCTTTCGGCTCAGCTCCCTCTTTACCACAACGGTCCGATACAGAGACCGCATCACTGCGCACGCTGCACCGATCCGCCTGTCAATCTCACGCTCCATCCTCCCCTCACTCGTGAACAAGACCCCGAGATACTTGAACTCCTCCACTTGAGGAAGGACCTCTCCACCCACCTGGAGAGGGCAAGGCACCTTTTTCCGGTCAAGCACCATGGCCTCGGATTTGGAGGTGCTGATTCTCATCCCAGCCGCTTCACACTCGGCTGCAAACCGTCCCAGTGCATGTTGCAGGTCCTGGTTCGTTGGAGCCAGCAGGACGACATCATCCCGCAAAAAGTAGAGATGAAATCCTGTGGTTCCCGAACCGGACCCCCTCCGGCCCCTGGCTGCGCCTAGAGATTCTGTCCATAAATACAGTGAACAGAACCGGTGACAAAGGGCAGCCTTGGCGGAGGCCAACATGCACCGGGAACAGGTCTGACTTACTGCCAGCAATGCGAACACAGCTCTGGCTCCGGTCATACAGGGACCGAACAGCCCTCAGCAGAGGACCCCGGACCCCGTACTCCCGGAGGACCCCCCAAAGGACACCCCGGGGAACGCGGTCGAACGCCTTCTCCAAATCCACAAAGCACATGTGGACAGGTTGGGCGAACTCCCATGAACCCTCGAGTATCCGATGGAGAGTATAGAGCTGGTCCAGTGTTCCGCGACCGGGACGAAAACCACACTGCTCCTCCTGAATCCGAGATTCGACCATCGGACGAAGCCTCCTCTCCAGTACCTTGGAGTAGACCTTACCGGGGAGGCTGAGGAGTGTGATCCCACGATAATTGGAACACACCCTCCGGTCCCCCTTCTTGTAGAGAGGGACCACCACCCCGGTCTGCCACTCCATTGGCACCGCCCCCGATCGCCACGCGATGTTGCAGAGACGTGTCAGCCAAGACAGTCCTACAACATCCAGAGACTTTAGATAGTCAGGACGGATCTCATCCACTCCCGGCGCCTTGCCACCATGGAGGCTGCCAACCACCTTGGTGACCTCGGCCAGGGAGATGGAAGTATCCGCCCCAACATCCTCAGCCTCTGCCTCCTGGACGGGGGACGTGACGGGGGGATTGAGGAGAACCTCGAAGTATTCCTTCCACCGCCCGACAATATCCCCAGTCGAGGTCAGCAGCCCTCCACCCGCACCATACACGGTGTTGGCAAAGAACTGCTTCCCCCTCCTGAGGCGCCGGACGGTTTGCCAGAACCTCTTCGAGGCCGACCGATAGTCATGCTCCATGGACTCTCCGAACTCCTCCCAGTCCCGGGTTTTTGCCTCTGCAACAGCCCGGGCCGCGGCACGTTTGGCCTGCCGGTACTGGACAGCTGCCTCAGGAGTCCCACGAACCATCATTGCTCGATAGGACTCCTTCTTCAGCCTGACGGCATCCCTTACTGCCGGTGTCCACCACCGGGTTCGGGGATTGCCGCCGGGACCAGCACCAGAGACCTTGCGACCACAGCTACGAGCCGCCGCATTGGCGATAGAGGAAGAGAACATGGTCCACTCGGACTCGATGTCCCCCTCCTCTGCCGGGACCTGGGAGAAGCTCTCCCGGAGGTGTGAGTTGAAAGTCCGTCTGACAGGGGGCTCACCAAGACGTTCCCAGCAAACCCTCACTACACGCTTGGGCCTGCCAGGTCTGACCGGCCTCCTGCCCTGCCAGCGGATCCAACTCACGACCAGGTGATGATCGGTTGACAGCTCCGCCCCTCTCTTCACCCGAGTGTCCGAGACACGCGGTCGAAGGTCAGATGATACGACTACAAAGTCGATCATCGACCTCCGGCCTAGGGTGTCCTGGTGCCACGTGCACTGATGGACACCCTTGTGCTCGAACATGGTGTTCGTGATGGACAGGCCGTGACTGGCACAGAAGTCCAACAACTGAACACCGCTCGGGTTCAGATCAGGGGGGCCGCTCTTCCCAATCACCCCTCTCCAAGTGTCACTGGCATTTCCCACATGGGCGTTGAAGTCCCCCAGGAGAATAACGGAGTCCCCGGGCGGTGCACTGTCCAGTACCCCTCCCAAGGACTCCAAGAAGGCCGGGTACTCTGCACTACCGTTAGGCCCGTAGGCCGTCACAACAGTGAGAGACTTGTCCCTCACCCGGAGGCGGAGGGACGCGACCCTCTCATTCACCGGGGAGAACTCCAACACGTGGCGGCTGAGATGGGGGGCAATGAGTATGGCCACCCCAGCTCGCCGCCTCTCCCCGCGGGAAACACCAGAAAAGTGGAGCGTCCAACCCCTCTCAAGGAGTTGGGTTCCAGAGCCCAAGCTGTGTGTGGAGGTGAGGCCGACTATCTCTAGTCGGTATCGCTCAACCTCCCCCACAAGCTCGGGCTCCTTCCCCCCCAGTGAGGTGACGTTCCACGTCCCAAGAGCCAGATGTTGGGTGTGTGGACTGGGTCGTCGAGGTCTCCGCCTTCGACTGCTGCCCAGTCCTCTCTGCACCTCGCCACCACGGACCCCTCTGCAGGTGGTGAGCCCACAGGAGGGACTGCCCACGTCATCCCTTCGGGCTGAGCCCGGCCGGGCCCCGTGGGCTAAGGCCCGGCCACCAGGCGCTCGCTTGCGAGCCCCGACCCCAGGCCTGGCTCCAGGGTGGGGCCCCGGCTGCGCCATGCCGGGCGACGTCACGGTTTTTGTTGTCGTGCTGTCCATGGTTGGCTTCGGACTGCGCTTCGTCTGACTCGTCACTTGAGACCTGTCTGCCATGGGAGACCCTACCAGGGGCATGAAGCCCCAGACAGCATAGCTCCCAGGATCATCCGAGTGCTCAAACTCCCCCACCACGTTAAGGTGGCAGTCCAAGGGGGGAGTACTGATCCACTTCGCTGAATTAGTAGTCGAGTGTATAGTATTTAGATAAACTACGGACTTCAATACAGTAGATCTATGACCAAAAGTAGAGGTCGAGAGGTTACTCTTGTTTTAACATGTATTAAATTAAAAACATTCATCCGTCCAGTGTGTGTGTATATACTCATGAATGTATGTCCACTGTCTATGATCCAACCCCAAATCTACATATCCAATCTCAATGGATTTAGTTCCTTCAGTGTTTTAGTAAAAAAGCAGATTTACTCCTATCTCCATTTTTTCTTTATGAAAGAAAACTATTGACAAAATTCCATTACAAATCAATTCAACATGAATCACAGAAGAATGCAGCAAACGCCATTGTCTAAACACCCTTTCAACTCCATCCACAGTCAGATTAATTTAAATATGTGTGATAAAAACATACTTTTGGAGCAGATTCTCCGGTGTTTGGCATTGGCACTTCAAAGGCATTTTGACAGCGGAGTGTTCCTTGAGTGTTGTGCAGTAGCATCTGGGTCATGGCCAGGTGGTCGCTGTACGAGAGGTGGAGGTCGAGGGCCCACATCTGCAACGGGACAAAACAAAAATCCCAAGAATCAGAGAAAAGCAGAGAAGCAGAGGTCAGAGCCTTCTCCTGCAGCAGCTCTGTGGAGGCAAAGGAGCCGAGAGGCCAAACCAGTCACGGCGGATTCAGCCATTCACTAATATTCACACATTTAACATCAAGGAACAGGGGTTTTGTTCCCATTACTGAGGTTTATTTTGTTCATTTTAGCAGTTTTTAATTACTGTGCATAAATGGTGTTACATATAAACCATCACTTCTTTCAAGTTAATAGTACTTTTCTTATAATTGCTTCAGTTTTTTAATGAAATAGCTGTAAAAGTCTGAATGAATGTTGATCTACTCCCACATAAATACTTAACCCCTGACAACTCCGGCCTTTTTTCTCTAAAACAACTCAATAAAAAAAAAATCATTCCGTAAAAATGTTGTTGATAGCGCTCAAGGTACTCAATTCAATTTCATTTTTGTATAGCTCTAAATCACAACAGTAGTTATCTCTGAGGACTTTACAAAGCTCAGATCAGAGAATCAGACCGTTCAAAAGCAGGAAACGCAATGATAAAAAACACATAGAGCCTTTGGTCCATACAGGGGGGACTGGGTTCGAATCCCGGTCGGAACAGGGCCTTTCTGAGTGGAGTCTCCATGCTCTCCTTGTGTCGGTGTAGGTTTCCTCCAGGTGCTCCGGTTTGTAAATAGTATGTAAATAGGTAAAATCCTCCAGCTCTGGTTCTGAACAAGCCGAGCATCAACATCTATGGGTTCCTGATCACAGCTCCTGACCACAGCTCCTGACTACAGCTCCTGACTACAGCTCCTGACCACAGCTCCTGACCACAGCTCCTGACTACAGCTCCTGACTACAGCTCCTGACCACAGCTCCTGACTACAGCTCCTGACTACAGCTCCTGACCACAGCTCCTGACTAAAGCTCCTGACCACAGCTCCTGACTACAGCTCCTGACTACAGCTCTTGACCACAGCTCCTGACTACAGCTCCTGACCACAGCTCCTGACTAAAGCTCCTGACCACAGCTCCTGACTACAGCTCCTGACCACAGCTCCTGACCACAGCTCCTGACCACAGCTCCTGACTACAGCTCCTGACCACAGCTCCTGACTACAGCTCCTGACCACAGCTCCTGACCACAGCTCCTGACTACAGCTCCTGACCACAGCTCCTGACTACAGCTCCTGACCACAGCTCCTGACTACAGCTCCTGACCACAGCTCCTGACCACAGCTCCTGACCACAGCTCCTGACTACAGCTCCTGACTACAGCTCCTGACTACAGCTCCTGACCAAAGCTCCTGACTACAGCTCCTGACTACAGCTCCTGACCACAGCTCCTGACCACAGCTCCTGACTACAGCTCCTGACTACAGCTCCTGCGGCACGGTGGCTGAGTGGATAGCACTCTCGCCTCTCAGCAAGAAGGACCTGGGTTCGAATCCCGGCTGGACCAGGGCCTTTCTGAGTGGAGTTTGCATGTTCTCCCCGTGTCTGCGTAGGTTTCCTCCGGGTACTCCGGTTTCCCCTACCACTAAAAATATGTACAATAGGTCTGGCATGCGCCTCCTGTTCGGCGACCCCGCTCCCATCTCTGTGTGGAGTGAGAGGACAAGTGCCCAAAAAATAACAATTGTAAACCGCTTTGTGACTCTAGTCTGTGAAAGGCGGTATATAAATAAAGCTTACTTACTTACTTACTTACTCCTGACTACAGCTCCTGGCCACAGCTCCTGACTACAGCTCCTGACCACAGCTCCTGACCACAGCTCCTGACTACAGCTCCTGACTACAGCTCCTGACCACAGCTCCTGACCACAGCTCCTGACCACAGCTCCTGACTACAGCTCCTGACTACAGCTCCTGACTACAGCTCCTGACTACAGCTCCTGACCACAGCTCCTGGCCACAGCTCCTAACCACAGCTCCTGACTAAAGCTCCTGACCACAGCACCTGACCACAGCTCCTGACTACAGCTCCTGACTACAGCTCCTGACTACAGCTCCTGACTACAGCTCCTGACTACAGCTCCTGGCCACAGCTCCTAACCACAGCTCCTGACTAAAGCTCCTGACTACAGCTCCTGACTACAGCTCCTGACTACAGCTCCTGACCACAGCTCCTGGCCACAGCTCCTAACCACAGCTCCTGACTAAAGCTCCTGACTACAGCCCCTGACTACAGCTCCTGACTACAGCTCCTGACCACAGCTCCTGACTACAGCTCCTGACCACAGCTCCTGGCCACAGCTCCTAACCACAGCTCCTGACTACAGCTCCTGACTACAGCTCCTGACTACAGCTCCTGACTACAGCTCCTGACCACAGCTCCTGACTACAGCTCCTGACCACAGCTCCTGACTACAGCTCCTGACCACAGCTCCTGGCCACAGCTCCTAACCACAGCTCCTGACTAAAGCTCCTGACTACAGCTCCTGACCACAGCTCCTGACTATAGCTCCTGACTACAGCTCCTGACTACAGCTCCTGACTACAGCTCCTGACTACAGCTCCTGACCACAGCTCCTGACCACAGCTCCTGACTACAACTCCTGACTACAGCTCCTGACTACAGCTCCTGACCACAGCTCCTGACTACAGCTTCCGACTACAGCTCCTGACTACAGCTCCTGACTACAGCTCCTGACCACAGCTCCTGACCACAGCTCCTGACTACAACTCCTGACTACAGCTCCTGACTACAGCTCCTGACCACAGCTCCTGACTACAGCTTCCGACTACAGCTCCTGACTACAGCTCCTGACTACAGCTCCTGACTACAGCTCCTGACCACAGCTCCTGACCACAGCTCCTGACTACAGCTCCTGACTACAGCTCCTGACCACAGCTCCTGACCACAGCTCCTGACTATAGCTCGTGCCTACAGCTCCTGACTACAGCTCCTGAATACAGCTCCTGACCACAGCTCCTGACCACAGCTCCTGACATGTAGCATATGTTCCACTGTTAACATAGAGCAGGGTGTGGCTGGTGTCTGGGATAGGGGTCAATTTGACTCTAGAAAAGCCACATGTTGGGTTTTAACCATTCCCTTTTCACAGCAGAGACACGTGACACTGGGAAAGAGACTGCGGGAATAATGCAAAAAGCTCCAGGTGCTCCATACTTACATACAAAAAGTGGATTTTTGTTTTTTTCTCGAACTGGTCCAGGTTCATTTTTGTCTTGTCTGTATGTTTTAAATTGGACCTAGAGTCTGTAATAAAGTTGAATTGATTGAATTGTGCCGAGAATGTTCGTTTTGACTCAAAAGAAGAGTGATGCATCTTTATTCTAATCTTACATTCTACCTGCTGCCAGATAAAAGAAAAACCAGTAAATGACAATCCAAAGGCAGTAAATGTAACTCCACAGAGAAAAGCAGGTCGCGGAGATCAAAGGTCACAACTTCAAAAGGTGACGCCGTTAACGGAAAGAAAACATGTTTTTTTTTTCAAGGTAACGCTGTTTTGTTCAATAAAAGAATCTGCTGTAAATGGAAGATAGTTCTGTGAGCTGCGAACATCGACAACGAAACACGCAAACCGCAGCTGGACGCCGCACAAGAAAGTTGACGTGCGATTTAAAACAGTCAAAAAATACACAAAAAATAACTATTGTAATGTCTTTGCTAAGATAATGCACATACAGCTAATGTATGTGTTTTTATTGTAGCCCGAGTCCTGGGTCTACAGTCTCAGTCCTGGGTCTACAGCCTCAGTCCTGGGTCTAAAGCCTCAGTCCTGGGTCTACAGCCTGAGTCCTGGGTCTACAGCCTCAGTCCTGGGTATACAGCATCAGTACTGGGTCTAAAGCCTCAGTCCTGGGTCTACAGCCTCAGTCCTGGGTCTTAAGCCTCAGTCCTGGATCTACAGCCTCAGTTCTGGGTCTAAAGCCTCAGTCCTGGATCTAGAGCCACAGTCCTGGATCTACAGCCTCAGTCCTGGGTCTAAAGCCTCAGTCCTGGATCTACAGCCTCAGTCCTGGGTCTACAGCCTCAGTCCTGGGTCTACAGCCTCAGTCCTGGGTCTAAAGCCTCAGTCCTGAGTCTACAGCCTCAGTCCTGGGTCTACAGCCTCAGTCCTGGGTCTAAAGCCTCAGTCCTGAGTCTACAGCCTCAGTCCTGGGTCTACAGCCTCAGTCCTGGGTCTAAAGCCTCAGTCCTGGATCTACAGCCTCAGTCCTGGGTCTACAGCCTCAGTCGTGGATCTAAAGCCTGAGTCCTGGATCTAGAGCCCGTCCATCTGTGGGAGTGGATCCCTCTCTCAATGTGGGCCTCCCCTGGGTTTCTCACCTTTGCACACTGGGTTTTAGAGTTGTTCCTCTCTGATGCAGGTGGTTTTAACATTAGAACAGTTGGATGATCCAAGACACTCAACATTGAACAACATTTATGGACATTGGTCTCAGCCCCTTATGGACTATAAAAGCCATTGGTTCATAAGGGACAGTGATTAATGTCCATAAATGTGTAAAAATATCCATAGATTCTGTCCTGGATCATCACTGTCCTTAGATCATTCTGCATCGACAAAGAACAACTCTGAATCTGTCATATCTACAGAAACATGCGTGACTGTTGACATGCGGGTATCGTCGGCCTCTATCACATCTTTAGAGCAGCTTTTTCAATAGGACAGAGTCAGCCAATCAGCTCTCAGTATGTACAAGATCAAATGTTACTTTAGCAAGACTTTCTGTTGAGACAAACACAATGATATGAAACCGAAGCACATGTACTTCTTTATGTCAAGTGGACAGGAAAAGAACTGCAGAGGTTTTATTTTCTTCTTAACGCTCCTAGAGAAGTCAATTTGGCAGCTTTTAGTTTTGAAAGTGTAAGTACTGGGCGTATGTACATTTGTGTGTTTTTCTGTCTCTAAATGCAGTGTATTTCGGTGTCATTATTTTTGCGAAATTATCTTTTACTTCTGAACTGTCAGTAGTTTCTCCAAGGTGAAATGTCAGCTTGGTTTTCCACCAGAACAGATTAAGTTCTAGTTACCATAGCAACACAGAGTTTACATGCTAGCAGTTAGCATTTGGTCACTTTTCATTAAACTGTTTTTTTTGTAGGGGCGACACTAGCTCAGTTGGTAGAGCATTGGCCTTCAGGCCTGAAGGTCGTGGGTTCAATTCCCACCTCTACACCTTCTCCACCGACTCCCATTGATGACTGCTGTCGTTGTGTCCTTGGGCAAGACACTTAACCCCACTTTGCCCAAAGCCCCCACTGAAAGATCAAGGCTATGCTCACAGCCAGAGAGCAGCCGTCCTCCTGTGGACTCACCACCTGCAGAGGGTCAGTGAGGGGCTGGTGCTATGAGACTTGGGTGGCATCTCTGATTGCCACCCCCCTGACCCAGAAATGGATTAAAGGGTAGAAGATGGATGGATGGATGGATGTTTTTTTTGCTGTATTTCAGTTATTTTCACAAGTTTTTCGCACTTATTGAAAGTGAGCGAAGGTAAAACCCTTTTGAACTGACTCACTATCACTCAACTCACTTTCTCAGAGTTTTATTGGTACCTATTTACCCGAAATGCTCTGATCCAGCCTCCGAGCAGCTCTCAGCTTCTTGCTTCGGTCCGATGCGTGGAGACAGTGCTCAGATATGTATAGTAAATGGCGTCATTATAAGTATATTAAGGGGTCAGGTGCGGTCGTAGCCTTCTGCTTAAGAAGGGCTAATTTCCTCAATAATAACCTAATAGCTGTGCCCTCTCTTCACAAGTGCCACATAAATCACAGAGGAAGGACTTGTTAATAACTAAGTGGCAGTAGTGCTTTTCATGTGTGCTTCCTATTTGTCAAAGTAAACGCTGCTGCCACTAAATGCAAATGTCGCCGTGGAAGAGCGTGACTGGGTGCTCCATCTCCACCAGTGTGTGCTGCCTGCGACCCGGGCGGCTTTAGCAGATGCTAATATGAATCTAATGTATACGTTTTGCCATTTAATATGTAAAGAAAATATGATGTAGCAATAACATATAAAGACACATCCATCTTCATTGAACAAATCTGCTGTTTATGGTGATTGCCATCTGATACAAAATATGGAGTTTTTAACTTTGTTTTTTAACTGTATTTATGAAGATTTGGGATTTTTAGAGTTGTCCCTCTCTGATGCAGGAGGATCTAAGGACAGTGATTATGATCCAGGACACTTCATATTCAAAACATTTATGGATTTTGGTCTCTGCCCCTTATGGACAAATGTCTCTATGCGTTTGTTATCATTGCTTCTCTTGTGTGAGAACTGTTTGATTCTCTGATCTGTGTTGGTGACTCGACATCTTTGTTAGGTACTCTGAGAAAACAACTATATATATATATGCTATACTATAAGTGATGTACTGTATATGTGTGTGTAAACCCTGACTGGACCATAGGCTGGACATGCCACGGTTCATCAGTATGCTCTGAGCCTGCGTCTCTCTGGCCTTTAACAAAACTGTGGGAAATGTAGAGAGACCAGAGAGAGAGAGAGAGAGCAGAGTGACCAGAGAGAGACCAGAGAGATCAGAGAGAGACCAGAGAGAGACCAGAGAGATCAGAGGGAGACCAGATAGAGAGAGAGAGCAGAGAGTGACCAGGGAGTGAGAGAGGAGAGTGACCAGAGAGGGACCTGAGAGAGAGACCAGAGAGAGACCAGATAGAGAGAGAGAGCAGAGTGACCAGAGAGAGACCAGAGAGTGACCAGAGAGGGACCTGAGAGAGACACCAGAGAGAGAGAGCAGAGTGACCAGAGAGAGACCAGAGAGAGAGAGAGAGCAGAGATACCAGAGAGACAAACCAGAGAGAGACCAGATAGAGAGAGAGATCAGAGAGAGACCAGAGAGTGACCAGAGAGAGAGAAAGACCACAGAGAGACACCAGAGAAAGACCCCTGGGCAGCTGTGGCTACTCCATGCTCCCGGTTCATCAGTATGCTCAGAGCCTGCGTCCGGCCCGTTCACAGACTCTCTCTGTGGAGGCGTCTCTCTAAAAGCCGCCGGGCGCTGTCCCATTGTGGCCTTTAACAAAGCTGTGGGAAATGTAAGCCTGGATTGTACCTGTTTTCTATGGCGCCGCATTCTCATTAAAGAGCCTGACGCCGCAGCTGGGGCCCCGGTCGTCCACAATGTGACGAGAGACTGAAGGGCAAACATATGTGACCCACTTCTGCACAGCACATAGAGTGAGCTTTTAGCAACAGGTTTGAATCTAAATTGATGTTTAAATGCAGACAGCTCCGACCGTCTGTGTCGCGGATAGCCAGGAATGTAGTGTCTTTAATGTCCTGATCTGCGCTTAATTATACACTCTCTGAATAGCTTTCATGTCTGGGCCAGATTGTGAGTAAAAAATGATTTGATGGCCTCATTATATCATTTTTTAACAGTTTTGGTAGAAGGCCGCTTTCTGTCCTTGCGGTATTTTTTTCTGAAAAGATAATTAACACAAGTGAATAGTGGTCTACTTTTATTTAGTGCATCTCTGAATATGAACAAAATACTACAAGGTTTTTAATTACCAAAAATATGAGGAGAATATATGGTCAGTGAAGGTTTGAGGATGCACTACACACGTCTGTCTGAACCATTTCTGAAGGTATAACATTCCATTTACAATAATACAGAATCTCTTTGAAAAGCCTGACGTTATTTACTGGTGCATTAGCGACGGTCCATAGTGACAGAAAGTTCTCAACCGCTGCTGTAATTAACATTTCTAACAAACAACAAATGTAAGACACAACGGAACAAATGAGATCAATGTGATTTTGGAGTTCAGAGATTTTATACTTAATTCTTACTTGTTTCAATGGGCTAAAGTTGGAGATTTTATACTAGCTTCTTTATTATGCTAAAGCTAGAGATTTTATACTAGCTTCTTTATTATGCTAAAGCTAGATATTTTATACTAGCTTCTTTATTATGCTAAAGCTAGAGATTTTATACTAGCTTCTTTATTATGCTAAAGCTAAAGCTAGAGATTTTATACTAGCTTCTTTATTATGCTAAAGCTAGAGATTTTATACTAGCTTCTTTATTATGCTAAAGCTAAAGCTAGAGATTTTATACTAGCTTCTTTATTATGCTAAAGCTAGAGATTTTATACTAGCTTCTTTATTATGCTAATGCTAGAGATTTTATACTAGCTTCTTCATTATGCTAAAGCTAAAGCTAGAGATTTTATACTAGCTTCTTTATTATGCTAAAGCTAGAGATTTTATACTAGCTTCTTTATTATGCTAAAGCTAAAGCTAGAGATTTTATACTAGCTTCTTTATTATGCTAAAGCTAAATGTTATTGTATTTTAATATAGAGTTGTTGTTCATGTATCTCATGTGCTCCTCATTCCTACTGTTCTGTAACTGCTGATGCAACACTGACATTTCCTCGCCGTGGGACGTAGAGAGCATCTCTTAATCTCTTCATCTTAATCCACACCACTTCTATAGCATCAGACCTGCTATGTTTCATTTCTTTCCTTTCCCCTGGATCAATACTCTGTCAATGTAGTCACACGTCCGGAGCAGAGGTGACCCGCCATAAACAATCCTATCTTCCGTGTCGTGGATCGCAGCTGCAGCAGAATGAAACCCTGACAAATGGGATGTGGTTTTTAGTGTCTGTTTGGCCGAGAGGAGGCGGGGTTAGCCACCGACGGGGCATCCTCGTGCAGCGGTTAAATCACTTTGGAATGACCTATTGTCTGAGAGATATCGCTCACTGTTTGGGGTGAAAGGGCAGGTCTTAAATGGTGGATAAGTGCGCTGACACAATGTGCGCTGACACTTTACTAGACGGATCAGAGACAGTGTTTGTCTCCGTCCCGTGGATCTCTGGGGAGCAGTGTGGGCACCGTGCAGCCTTTAGCCTCAACTGCTATTGATGTTATCTAGATGGACATCACACTGTTTGCATTGTTAAACTTAGCTGCTCGCTGTGGTCTGAGGTTGTTCAGTTATTTCATGTTCATAATGAGGCTGAAATCTTCCATATCTCCAGTGAGCACGCCCATTTTGTAAGATATGAATGTACATTTGAAGTTGTATTATTCTAGCTGCTGCTGTGTGTATGGACTCTACACTGTAAAAAGTGATGAAAAAAAATAATTTTAGCACATTTGGACTGCCCTAAAACAAAATTTTCCAGCTTTAGCATAATAAAGAAGCAAGTTTAAAATCTCTAGCTTTAGCATAATAAAGAAGCTAGTATAAAACTCTAACTGTAGCGTAATAAAGAAGCTAGTCTAAATACTCGACTTTACCCTCATGCTGCTAATATTTTGTAAAGCAAAGTCAAAGCTGGGTTTGAGAGTGTTCAGTCTATGAAATCGTATATATACATGTATCTAACATTTCTAAAATACTCCTTGTGTGACTAACCTTGTGCTCTTTGGAGGCGCCCTGAGTGAAGCTGACCAGGTCGAGGGAGACGTGTCCGACGAGGCCCTTCTGCAGACAGGCCCGTCCCACACGAGTGCAGAGAGACCCGAGACTGTCTGGACTCAGGGATCTTTGAGGGACACAGGAGCCCAGGAAGTCCAGACCATCAGAGCTCAGCAGCTGGTCTCCACAGGACAACATGGAGACCCGTCCATCTGGCTCCAGCAGAAGGTCCACAGTCACCCAGGAGCTGTACGAGGGCGGGTAGGCCTGCACCACACCGCCTGCAAAAACACAGAATCTTTGGTACAGAGAGTTTTTAGATGGAATATAACTTAAATTTTCCATCAGTGTCAAACAGAAACAAAAGTATTAGCATCTGAGGGATTGTATCTTTACTTTTATCTTTATTTATGATGTTGTGTCTATCTGTCTATCTTTTATCTGATAATGTATGTATTGTCAATCCATCTATTATAGTCCCATTTCCCCCAGCCCTACTTGGCCCTTCTCTACTCTACTTGTCCCTAACCTACTCTATTATACTTGGCCCTTCTCTACTCTACTTGTCCTTAACCTACTCTATTATACTTGGCCCTTCTCTACTCTACTTGTCCCTAACCTACTCTACTATACTTGACTCTACTCTACTCTACTTGTCCCTAACCTACTCTACTATACTTGGCCCTACTCTACTCTACTTGGCTGTACTCTGCTCTGCTCTACTCTACTTGACCCTAATCTACTCTTCTCTACTCTACGAGCTTGCATTTCCATTTTGCTTTAGTATTTAGTACTGTATCCTAGCAACTTCCCCACAACCACCCAGTCTAGTAGAACAATAGAACACTTTAGTCCCAGCTTGACCTGGTTAAAACCGAGGCCAAGCCAGTACTGAGGAAGGACCTGGTACCAGTTAAACAGGCCTGGTGAAAATGCTCCCAATCAGAGTAGAGTAGAGTAGGACCAAGTAGGGCTGGTGGAAAAACGGGGCTTGTTATGTGAAATCAACCGGCTCTGGGACTACAGATGTAAAGTAGCTCCTGCTGTAGCCTGGGACAATACTTCTGTCCTTTTGGCTAATGTTTTACAAGGCCCCGGTACCACAACATACCAAAACACAAGATATACAAGACATGGAGAGAGATATTTCAGGGTATTTGCTCGACGATGTGAGTGCGGCCTCACATTTATGAGCTTCTTCTCCACTGGACACTCACATTATACACTCGATACACATTATACACACATATACACACATGTACACACACATATACACACATACACACACATATACACACATACAGTACACTGGAGACAAGGTGCTGTAAGTGTCTTTCACAAGGACGCCACATAAACAGGCACCGTGTCAAGTCGTGTCATATTTATTTATAGGCACATTTAAAACCACCGCAGCTGCCAAAAGTGCTGCAGGTGATAAAAGGAGAACTCTGGTAAAACAAGGGAAGGAGACGTCAGTGAGTGCTAATGTTTCGGGTTGAATTTAGCGAAAATCAACAGAATCTAGATCGGTTTTATACAGCGCTTCATGTGGCATTATTCATTCACTCCAAACACAGTGACTACGACTGTAGCCACAGCTGCCCTGGGGCACACTGACTGAAGCGACTCAGACTCATTCTAAAGTGGGGGAAGTCTCTTGCCTAATGCACATTTGTACATAAAAAGAATGAGCAAAGATAGTGGTGAGTGGCTGGATCAATCATTTTGTTTTTTTCCCAATATAACAAATATATACTGTATCTACTATACGAACATAAAAAGTGGTGCCACGGATCAATATAATATCAAATGATGATTTCTCATGTCACAAAAACAACTACTTTTGTTATTTTGTTATTTTATTATTTATTTTACTATTGATCAATAATAGTAATGTTGGAGCCAGTTTCCTATGTTTTCCTTTGCTGCCTCCTGCCACTGTGTGGCGCCACCTCGATAGTATGCCCTATATAAGTGGGGCACTAATGAAAGACAGGTGTTGTAGTGTGGAGGCAAACATCTTTCGACCGTTGTTTGTTACCACAGCTTTATATTTGTGTACTTGGCAACAATAAAGGATTGTAGAACACAGTATTTTGCTCTATTTGGATGGTGAGAGACACGCGTCCTAGACGCCAACACACTGCATCCAGCGGACCTTGCACAGGGCAAGTTTTGGCCGCTACATTGTCGAAAGATAGCCTCAGGTACCGTCTGGGCGTGAAGATTGCATCAGCTGTGATTGGCACAGCGCGGTTTCCTGGAGAGGAGTGGACCCACGACTACCGTGGCGGTGACTCGTTGCCACAGGGGCGCGGCGAACCGGCGGACTGTCGGCGGGAAGGAGGAAAGGGCAAAAACACCGGAGAGAGCACCGGCGTCCCCCACCACCAGCGCGGGCGAGGGAAGACTCGGCGCGCAAACTGTCCTGCAGCGGAGTGGCCCGCGGAGGAGCTTGGCACCACGTTTGGAGAAGGCTACGCGTGGTGAGCAGTTCTGATTTCTGTGTGCGACATAGGGCCGCACAGACTACACGTTTAGGAGCGGTACATGGACTGTGAGGTGGACACTGTAAAAAGGAACACTGTAAAAAATGTGCACCAGGGATTTGAACAAAACTGACAAAAAAGAGAGAGCTTCAGCTGCTGCAGCTTTGGTTAAAATAAAAGCTAAGCAAGCTGCGCTTCTAGCTAAAATGTCATTTTTGGAAGAGAAATATGAACTGGAAGCAAAGCAACTAGCCATTAAGAGACAATTGGAAGAGCTGGAATTTGAAACTAAAATGGCTGAAGTGACAGCTAAACTTGCAGTGTTGAATGCCTCAAAGAAGCATCGGCATAAAAATAAATCTCTTCCAATAGAGCCTAGGGTGCAAACACAAGTCCCAACCACAACTGTCCCTGCAGTTATAAAAGAAACTAGGACTGATGATGACTGGGATGGATTTAACTGGGAGCCACCAGTTTATGTACCCACTTTGGTGGGTTCACTTGAGCCAACTGGGACCGCTGATGACTGGGATGGATTTGACTGGGAGCCACCAGTTTACATTCCCACTTTGGTGGATGCGCTTGAGCCAACAGGGGCCGGTAGTGCCACACAAATGGCTGATGTGAACTGTTCATCTTCACCAGACCGTCAGGAGGACTTTGAGATTTCCCTTATGGACCATGAGCGAACGGTGACATTGGATTTGGACACTGAGACATGCTCATGGAAAAAGATGGACAGTACAGAGGATGAAGAGCAGGAAACTTCTGCTGTTCCTGTCTTATTGACTGCCTTGCAGCCTGTAGTGGGAGGCCTGCTGCAGCAGAAGCTGGCCTGCAGTGGCCCAGACATGGTCACACCAGGATTTTTCCACTGCCACAGTGGCGTAGTAAAAGCAAGCACAACAATGCTTTTGTAAGAAACACTCATTTTGATTTTGTTGTTCTCGTGAACTGTCTTTGGATTCTGTATGTGCTTTCAGCCAGCAAAATGTTTAAGCTAAAGTTGCGCAAAGCTTTCAAAAGAAAGCGCTGGAAATAGTTTTGAATAATGAAACTTAACAGGATGGATATTAAATGCCAAATGTATTTTCTGTGTATTGAACAATGACTTTGAATATGTGGACATAGAAATTTTGTGTTTTTTGAAAAATATGTTCTCAATGTGACAAACTTGCTAAGTCAAAGTATGGCTCCATGTTTATTTGAATTTGTAATTGTTTAGCTCCTGGCTCTCACAATTAAGGGGCCGGTGTGTTGGAGCCAGTTTCCTATGTTTTCCTTTGCTGCCTCCTGCCACTGTGTGGCGCCACCTCGATAGTATGCCCTATATAAGTGGGGCACTAATGAAAGACAGGTGTTGTAGTGTGGAGGCAAACATCTTTCGACCGTTGTTTGTTACCACAGCTTTATATTTGTGTACTTGGCAACAATAAAGGATTGTAGAACACAGTATTTTGCTCTATTTGGATGGTGAGAGACACGCGTCCTAGACGCCAACACACTGCATCCAGCGGACCTTGCACAGGGCAAGTTTTGGCCGCTACAAGTAATAATAATGATAATGATAATGATAATGATAATAATAGAACTTTTTTGGACACTCAAAGACGCTTTACAAAACACACAAAATAAAACATTGAAGAACAAAATAATTAAGGAAAGGCAAATGATGTTTTTTTCCCTCTGCTGTCTGGAAACAGAACACAACAATAGTGTCTTGTGGCAAGATATAGAAACAATAGTTTGCCACTTTATAGCCGTGGCTGCCCCACTGTGGCACCTCCAATCTCCAAAAATAAAAGTGTGGGTTGAACATGGGAGAGCCTCTGGCCTCTGTAAAATGTACACAAACATGTATTTAGCATTAAAATGATATGATCATGTTTTATTATAAGGATTGTTAGTGATGAAACTACTACAGTTACTGTAGTACTGTACTTTGACTACAATGACCAGGATCCATATTACATTACCAAATAAGTAAGAGCAATTGGACATTAAACCTAGAAATAGCAGCTCTGTGTGCAGACTCGTTAAAGCCAGGCTTCCCGTTCCAGAGCTGGCAGGTGGATTGCATTGAGAGTCTGTGAGAGAACTCTGACCTTCTCTGAGAAAGGTCTGCAGGAAGCCGGTCCAGGTGAAGTGTGTGGAGGTCTTAGCAGGACAGGCGTGAGTGGACAGCCACAGTGGGACCTCCTCCAAGAACCGCAGAACCACTGTCTCCTGAGGGCCAGAGCAGAGGTCTATAAACCCACAGATTAAGAATGAATTGTTTGCAGATATGCAGCACTATCGGGGACACAGAATTCACAAGAATAACAAGAATGCTAGGATTGTAGACATTTGACATTCATTTAGATATGAGATAAGACAAGATCCATGCCTCTGTGGGGAAATGTCAGTGTTGCATCGTACATAACAGAAGGAATAAGAGCACATAGCTGTAAATGCTTCTTTAGCTTTAGGTGTAAAAACCCAAACCCAAAAAGTAATATGGAAAGTTGTGTGTAATGTAATGTTATAGAAATCAGCTGGGACTCTGAGGAACACAGGGACTGGCCTCCTGCTGGGACTCTGAGGAGCACAGGGACTGGCCTCCTGCTGGGACTCTGAGGAGCACAGGGACTGGCCTCCTGCTGGGACTCTGAGGAGCACAGGGACTGGCCTCCTGCTGGGACTCTGAGGAACACAGGGACCGGCCTCCTGCTGGGACTCTGAGGAGCACAGGGACCGGCCTCCTGCTGGGACTCTGAGGAGCACAGGGACTGGCCTCCTGCTGGGACTCTGAGGAACACAGGGACCGGCCTCCTGCTGGGACTCTGAGGAGCACAGGGACTGGCCTCCTGCTGGGACTCTGAGGAACACAGGGACTGGCCTCCTGCTGGGACTCTGAGGAGCACAGGGACTGGCCTCCTGCTGGAACTCTGAGGAGCACAGGGACTGGCCTCCTGCTGGGACTCTGAGGAGCACAGGGACTGGCCTCCTGCTGGGACTCTGAGGAGCACAGGGACTGGCCTCCTGCTGGGACTCTGAGGAGCACAGGGACTGGCCTCCTGCTGGGACTCTGAGGAGCACAGGGACTGGCCTCCTGCGGAGGCAGCATTTCAGATTTATCTAGCTAAAATCTGGATATCTAAAAAAAAGTCTTCCTAAAAAAGTGAGACAGACTTCTTCTCTGACAATGTTCAAATACAGGTTAAAAACAGTTCTGTTTCTTCAACAACTGAAGGATTTTATCTTTAATCTTTTTATTGAACTGTGATTGTTTATGTCTTGTGTGATTATATCTTGTCTTGTTCAGCACTTTGAGTTCCTTGTGTCTGAACTGTAAACAAATAAACTCGCCGTGCGTATGTAGTAATCTCTGTGGTTTTCAGTTCGCAGCTGGTTCAGTATCTGTAATTGTGAGGATCCTAAAAGCACAGCCTCAGAATGTGACACGGCGACATCCCTATAGGAGCGTGGCCTTGTGTGTTGTGGACGCCTGTTATCCTTGCAGGCTGCGGGCGGCGGAGGCTCCGTGACTGACAGCCCATTATCCCACGGCCTCAGGAGTCTAATGGCTTTGACTGGGAACACGGAAACGGCACCTGCCCTCCATAACAGTGCTCCGACCGACCAGCGCTGGATCCTAAAGCCATCTGTCTGCGGATCAATCGCCGAGCAGCCCGGATCAATCGCACTCTGCTTCTGTAACCAGCGAACGCCGCCGCAGCCTCGCCACTTCATTACGCTGCTCATTTCTCACTCCTGTTTTAGTTCTAATAGTTTGGTTAATGAGCTGCGCTGTCACCTTGAGCCACAGCGTTAGCATTAGTGTGTGTGTGTGTGTGTATTTCAGGAGAGATGCTTGAATTGTGATGTGGAAATCGTGTGCAAAGAGCTGATTAGAAATAGGTGAAATGTAGACACACTTCGCCACAAAAAACCAGTGAATTAAAACATGATATGAAAGAAAACCCGCCAGGATAAATGAGACTATAATATGAAGTGTATTTAAATATGATAAAGGCAAATAGGACAAATCTGGACTTACCTTTACATTCAATATCAATAAATTAGATTCAGAAAACGGGTACTATAAGGACATTAGAAGGTTTATTTTAGTGACTGAAGAAAGATGTATTTTCAGGCTAAATGAATGGAATATTGATCCTGGTTATTGCTGTCTCTGCTGCCATTGACCTGAAATATACTATTGTGTTTATGTTTGTATATGTTCCATACAAATGGCGTTTAAAATTGTAATATTTTGACTAACGCCACGGAACATGAATATATATTTTGTGTTTAGTGCATCCTTATTATGCTAAAGCTAGAGATTATATACTAGCTTCTTTATTATGCTAAAGTTAGAGATTTTATACTAGCTTCTTTATTATGCTAAAGCTAGAGATTTTTACACTTTACACAAATATTTAAATTCCTCTAGACTTTCAGAAACGACACAAAGGGGGCAGACAGAGCAGAGCAACCAGACAGAGTGGAAAGTGCTCTTCTCGGATGGGAGCGTTCCATGTTTAGACCACAGTGCTTGGCTGGAGCTGGGGCTGGAGCTGGGGCTGGGGCTGGAGCTGGAGCTGGGGCTGGAGCTGCAGATTATGCTGTTGATATTGCAGTCATGACACAGCCATCATCATATTCAAGCACTGGAAGAGGCGAGGTCAACCACTCCACAGCGATTCTCCTGCACAAGCCATGAAGCACACAATGGTGCGGCAAAAAGTGTAAAGGAGGCGCTTGTCATTTTAAACGGAAGAGCAGTCTCACCCCAGGACTTTGCCTCAGCGCCGCGAAGGAAACAGCAGGGCCCTGAGACAAGGAAGAGAGGGGTCTCGCCATAAATTATTTGGACTTAAACTGTGTACAGTGGAGTAAGATGGGATTCATGCTTTGCTTGGCGTCCACATAAAAGCAGGCGGTGAGCTCGTAAATAACAAATATGTGTCTCCAGCTCTTTGATTGCCATTTCAAGCCGTCATTACACAAAGAATCCGTGTGGAAAGTGGAGTCAGTCTTGTGAATAGTACACAATGGACCAGTTTAAAAACAAGCAGCTTGGGTTGGTGTCGGCGGCGGATAATTTGACTTGTTTTCTTGGTGTTTGTTTGTTCTTATTCACAATGTTTTGCTTGTGGCTGACTGAAGCACGAGGCCGTCTGCCGCGCACCGGAGGCTCTTGACCTCGAGTGGTTCACAAGGACGGAATCAAAGCTCTTGTCAAAAAGCGTCGGGTTTAATTAGCACCAGCCACAACAGTTAAGCCCCACATGAGCAATACTTAGAGGCACCACATCTGTCTAACACCTTCTTTATTTTCCCCTGTACGGATTATCAAATGACCCATTTCCTGGACTGATTTAAGCTGAAATAGGTGGTGCTGTGGATGAGGCACTACACAGCGTGATAAAGAAAAGTCCATCTGTTGACACTATTAGGAGTAATTTTGACCCTCTTGTGCCTAATGATCCGTGCGGCTGTGTGAAGGGTTGCCGCGGGCGATGACTGCAGATCTACATGTCTTTAACCTCTCTCTGTGTAAGTGCTCAAAGAGGCCCCGGGGCATTGTGGCTGTGGGCTGAGGCCCCGTGCACACGCAGACCTCTGTGTTTGGAGTGAGATCCTCTTTCTTCAGCTTCCACTCAGGCTTTTGTAAGTGCAGGCATTATTCTCAAAACACATGGCTTTTATGTGACGCACTCTCACGCTGAGCATATTAAAACAAGCAATAATTAACAAAGTGTGTGTCGCTTTGAGAAGTGTGTCTCTGCGTTACACTGTAAAGCACTTTTAAAGCAATAACACACAAACAGTAAACCTACAGAGGAATAATGGATTGAGATAAAATAAAGCATTTGTATCTTATTACTAATACATGGGATTATAATGTTCATAAGCCTCTGAGTTATGGAATCAATGGAGGTTATCTATTCTCTTCACGGAGAGCCATAAAGCTATTAGGACTTGTTTTTCTGCAGTAGTAATAATGAGAAATATAGCTCAAAATACACTTTTATGTTTGAACATCCTTCTCGACATTCAGCCAAGAGCAGAGATATTAGAGAGACTATTAAAAATGCATATCTGTGAATGTAATTAACAGCTTCGCTTCATAATTAGTCAATATATAGAGCACATGTCGTGAGCAGTCTGAGAGCGGAGCAAACACAGAGGCACAAAGACACAGGCAGAGCGCTGTGCTTTGATTAAAAGAGTTAGTGTAGAATAAAGGCCAGTTAAAGTGTTGTGTCCATATGGCCCCTAGGCCCCGAGGCTGCGGACCACACAGGGGCCTGGGCTCTCATCCCTCTCCACAGGACCCCAGCTGCTCAAACAAACCCCATTTATGTCCCTGCTTTGCCACAATTACAGGCCTTGGCCGAGGTTCAGCCATTCGCCGCCATAATTAACACACTGCATCGCGACTACAGCAGGACCTCGCCTCACGTACAAAGAAGCAGAAATGCAGCAGGCTCCTGGAGAGGTTTCGCACTAATCAGAGAAGAGAGAGGAACCGAAGGAAATCTCAAGGTCCGTGTTCCGAGTCCAAAGTTGTTAAGCTCTAATTAGTTTACACAGAGCCCCTAGTTACACCACAGTAATTCGGGCGTTCTGCTCTCCCAAAATTCCATCCGATGGGCGGGGGAGCGACTGAATTTTGCGTTGCATTATGGGTAACACTTGCCTTCGCAACTTCCGGTTCTCTCTGCCCGGCGCATTTTCTCTAAATGGTTGAGTGTTTTCGTCATTTTCTGTATGCAAATACATTCCCGTCTCTAACTAGTGGCATATCGCGCAAATCATCCGTCCAATTCACATTCTTCCCTCTTAGCTGAACTTCATTCTCATTGTTACCATCTGTCACTCGCACACACAGCCGTTTTCGTTCACTCTGCTCGCTGTCATCTTCTTCTAAATCTTCATAAACACCATCCGCTCGTTGAACTAGCAACAACAATTCCTCCTTTCGTTTTCCCACACTGCAAATACCCTTTCGCTTCAACCTTTCACGCAATTCAGGCACTGTCAATCGCTTGTTGTTTTCGTGAGCCATATTCGCCATTGTATGAAATCAACCGGAAGTGAACTGGGCAACAAACGGTGTCATTTTTTGATCACAGCGCCGCTCAGTGGATGGAATTTTGGGAGAGCAGAACGCCCGAATTAACAGATGACAGGAAATCAAAACCTCTACGGTGAAGACGGGGTTCACCTTCCGGAAAGTAAATATCTAAACATCCCCAGATCACAGCCTCTCAACATAAAACTGAACAATGCAGTGGTTGTGTGAAACGTCCTCATCAGGGCACGAGGCCAAAGTATTGATCCTGTAACTCAGATTTTTATAATGCTTCTGTGACCTCATGTGAGTAACTTCAGGGTTCATTTTAACAATATTGACCCGTGTCGGATCTCAGACTGAACACGTGAGAGCGAGAGCGGCAGATTGATTTTTACACACGTTTAATAAATAAATGTGAGTAATTGTGATAATGACAAACAATAAAAGGAATCTGCTGATTACTGCGCGTCATTAGGTCATTAAATACCACTTTAAATTCAACACACCACACTCATGTAATACACATGTTAGAGTATTGGGGATGCTATTGTAACACACATTATTCTAGTTTGAATTACTAAGCATGATACAACACACTGTGGTGAATCCATTGTATTTGATTAACGTTATTAACCCTAACCCTATCTCTCTCCCTCTCTCTCTCCGCTTTCTTTCTCTTTATCTAGCTCTCTCTCTATCTAACTATACAAATATCTTTCTCTCTCAAGATCTGTAACTCTCTTTCTATCTGTCTATCTCTGTCTTTCTCTCTATCAATTTCTCTCTATATAGCTATCTCTCTATGTCTATTTTAAGAAAAGCTATGTACAGTATATTTTTTCTTTCATCCTTTATTCTATTTTTACTTGTATAACTTGCACTGGGAGCAATTTCCGAGTTTGTGACTACTTGTTAAAAATGGCGATAAAAATTATTCATATTCTGATTAATGGATTCTGCATTTTCGAACATTTGTATTATCATTAAAAACACTATCATTTCCACCCTGCCTCTGATTGGTCATTTGGATGGTGCATTCTACTGTTCTGCTGGTACCTGGATGGCCGGGCTCCTCCAGGCGTCTGGGCCGTGTCTCTGCCTCTGACTCAGGGCCCATGCAAAGCTCTTCATGTGTCGCACGTCACACACGGCGGTTTCTCCCGGGTCACGGTCCGTCTTAAACAACCACAGCGTCACGTCCAGGTTCTGCACCAGGAGCTCAGCCAGACACTCATGAAGCTGCAGGGGCACAGGGATCAGCCTGAACCATCGACGCCATGTTCAGACTGTTTCTAAAAGTGTCAGACTGAAGCTGGTCTCTCTCACTCTATATGGTCTCTCTTTTCTCTCTCTCTCTGGTCTCTCGTTGGTCTCTCTCTGGTCTCTCGTTGGTCTCTCTCTGGTCTCCCTCTGGTCTCTCTCTAGTCTCTCTCTGATCTCTCTCTGGTCTCTCTCTAGTCTCTCTCTCTGGTCTCTCTCTCTTGTCTCTCTCTGGTCTCTCTCCCTGGTCTCTCCCTGGTCTCTCTCTGGTCTCTCTCTCTGGTCTCTCTCTCTGGTCTCTCTCTGGTCTCTCTCTGGTCTCTCTCTGGTCTCTCTCTGGTCTCTCTCTGGTGTCTCTCTGGTCTCTCTCTGGTCTCTCTCTCTGCTCTCTCTCTGGTCTCTCTCTCTGGTCTCTCTCTGGTCTCTCTCTGGTCTCTCTCTGGTCTCTCTCTGGTCTCTCTCTGGTCTCTCTCTCAGCTCTCTCTCTGGTCTCTCTCTCTGCTCACTCTCTGCTCTCTCTCTGCTCACTCTCTGGTCTCTCTCTGGTCTCTCTCTGGTCTCTCTCTGGTCTCTCTCTGGTGTCTCTCTCTGCTCTCTCTCTGGTCTCTCTCTCTGCTCTCTCTCTGGTCTCTCTCTGGTCTCTCTCTCTGGTCTCTCTCTGGTCTCTCTCTGGTCTCTCTCTGATCTCTCTCTGGTCTCTATCTGGTCTCTCTCTCAGCTCTCTCTCTGGTCTCTCTCTCTGCTCTCTCTCTGGTCTCTCTCTGGTCTCTCTCTCTAGTCTCTTTCTGGTCTCTCTCTGGTCCTGAACCTGGTGGAGCGAGTAGACGTCCTCGACACCAGGGGGCATCTCCACGGCGGCTGCTGCAAACATCTTCCTGGCTCCGGACCTGGTGCCGTACAGCTGCGCGGCCGCAGGCTCCGGTCCCATCAGCGGCACGCCGAGAGCGTCCGCCACGGCCAAGTCATCCACGTGCACCGCGCCGGGAACCAGGAACGAGCTCTTCCCCCGGATCAGGTGCCGGATCCTCTGCAGGGAGCAGGGGCTGTGGCTGAGCAGCGAGGACAGGCACATGGTGTGGCTCTGAGGGGAGACAACACACATGGTACTGAGGGGAGACAACACACATGGTTTGGAGCTAGGTATTCAAATGAATGTACCTGATGTTATTGAATCTATCGTATGAACAAGGATCAGAAGTGAAAGTCACTTTTCCTGAGAAAATGAAGGTGTTTTGAATTAGTTTAAAAACTACATTAATATGAAACTACACACTGTACATTTGAGAAGATTTTTTTGGTTACTTTCAATTATCAAGAAATTATCATAGTAATTTGACAAACACATCCAGAAGATTTTCAAATGAATGTCTGCCATTTGTTATTTAACTGTGGGTGATGGTCGGAGGCATTAGTAGTGTGTGTGTGTGCGTGTGTGTGCGTGTGTGTGTGTGCGTGTGTGTGTGTGTGTGTGTGTGTGTGTGTGTGTGTGTGTGTGTGTGTGTGTGTGTGTGTGTGTGTGTGTGTGTGTGCGTGTGTGTGTGTGTGTAGGAGCTGCAGTTCAACCTTATGTAAATATGAAACTCTATATTTTGTGTGAAGATTTTTTAGGTCATTTCAATCATCAATCATTTCTCTTTAAATCAGAAGAAACGTAAACATGTTATCACCATGGTAACCAGAAGCATCATAATTTGTACTATGAACTATTCTATTCCATACAATACTTTATACTATTCTTGTGGCGTCCTCTCCACACCTTCCCCAGAGACTGCAGTTGAGAGCTGGAGGTTTGTGGTAAAAACTGGCACTTTTTGGCAACAGAAATATCAGATAAATATAATAAAATAAAAACAATTGTGGGAAAGCTGAAAAATTAGCAAGAATCTTTTCACATCTGTTAGATTTAAACTGTTCCATTTTGTCTTTTTTTAAGTCTTTCTTCTCGTGTTCTTTCTCTCTGCTTTTTCCCCTGTATCTACTGTTCATTATTTTGACTTTATTTTATTATGACTGGATTTGACCGTTTTAATTCTTTATGCAGAGATTTGTAAACACTGTTTTTGTGCCATAC
Organism: Knipowitschia caucasica; assembly: GCA_964034765.1. Classification (NCBI taxonomy): domain Eukaryota; kingdom Metazoa; phylum Chordata; class Actinopteri; order Gobiiformes; family Gobiidae; genus Knipowitschia; species Knipowitschia caucasica. The sequence goes on from OZ035842.1 coordinate 28,854,595, forward strand.
ATAATAAAGATGTATTATCATTATTATTAGTATTATATTGTTTACCATTTTGGCAACAGAAATATCAGATCAATAAAATAAAAAAATAAAAAAACAATTGTGGGAAAGCTGAAATATGAGCAGGAATCATTTGACACCTTTCCCAGAGACTGCAGTTTACAGCTTATAGCTTTGCGGAAAAAACTAGCACTTTTTGGCAACAGAAATGTTTTTTTTTATTGGAAAGCGGAAATATGAGCCACAATCATTCCATCAAGAGCTAGATTTCAGGACCTTTTCTCTCTCCACAAAAACAACAGGAGATAATGTGGGCCAATCCTTTTACCAAAAGTGACTTCCATAATGTAAAGTATGGTGTTTAGAGGTGGATTTGATTAGGGCCTTGCGCGAGGACACACTTTGCCGCTGATTTATCACTGTGTACACACCAGATCGGAGATGGTAGGTGCCAGCGGGGATGTGACCTCTCCAGGTTGGATTGATACGATCTGCCGGTGGGACGCGGCTCTATCCCTCACTCCTCTAATGTGTGCTTCAATGAGCTCCTTGGGAATACAACTAATTACTCCACATCTGTATTTATTTGATCCACATGGAATTATCCTTCTGTCACTGCTACAATTCGCTGCCAGCCACAGGAGCAGCCATTCATCTCGGCAACATGTCTGGCAACGCTTTAACAACCGAACAGCGGGAAAATCTATGTCCATAAACGAGAGGGAGTGTGTCAAGTTGTGCTATCAATTTACAGCTAAAGGAAAAAGTGCTTTAACATAATGGTTGGAGAGGGCTGAGGAGAATAGACCGGGGTTTATGTGCAAAGATAGACATAGACACTCTGAATAGTCTACTCTACTACCCTCTAGAGGCTATTTTACATATTACATAATTGTGTTGCGATCAGACGGCACATGTTCAAACGAAATTAAATAATGTCAGCTATAATGGTATCAACAACTCAACTGGAAAGTAGTCAACAGCCTCCGGAGTAAGGATCATGAAACGTGATTTGGACAAAGAGTTCTGAGGGATTGAAGAGGGAGCCCCTTCGGTTCGGTTCCAAGTTAAAAGACGGGTGTAATACTGCAGTGTGTCTTCATCCAGGTGCACGGGACACACGTAGATCACCTCAACGTTTTCATCTGCGAGAGAGAGACGGAGTAACTGAGACATGGGATGGAGATGGAGGCAGTGCAGAGATACATGTTAGTGTTACTGAAACTATAAACTGGATTATGACACTAAGAATTCATCACAAAGAGACATGTGTGTGTGTGTGTGTGTGTGTGTGACATGTATGTGGCATGTGTGTGTGTGTTTGTGTGTGTGTGACATGTATGGGCATGTATGTGTGTGTGTGTGTGTGTGCATATGTGTGTGTTTGTGTGTGTGTATGTGTGTGTGTGTGTGTGTGTGTGACATGTATGGGCATGTATGTGTGTGTGTGTGTGTATGCATATGTGTGTGTTTGTGTGTGTGTGTGACATGTATGGGCATGTATGTGTGTGTGTGTGTGTATGTGTGTGTGTGTGTGACATGTATGGGCATGTATGTGTGTGTGTGTGTGCATATGTGTGTGTTTGTGTGTGTGTGTGTATGTGTGTGTGTGTGTGTGACATGTATGGGCATGTATGTGTGTATGTGTGTGTATGCATATGTGTGTGTTTGTGTGTGTGTGTGTGTGACATGTATGGGCATGTATGTGTGTGTGTGTGTGTGTGTGTGTGTGTATGTGTGTGTATGTGTGTGGCCGGGAATTGGAATAAAATAAGTCTTTGCTTTGACTGTGTACTTTTTGTGTGTGTTATAATGATATATGTGAAAATAAGTGTTTGAAATAAATAACAATAAAAAATTACAGAACTATCGCAAGGATTATATTTTTTTATACTATTTTATCTATAGATTAAAAACTTTCAAAAACTGATCTCACATTGAGTTCTTTTTATCTTTACTTCCTGAAATAATAGTTTTAGCACCAGTTTTAGTGCTAGTTTGAGGAACAATTCATATCTGATTGATGATACTTTTGACCTTAATTTGAATGTTTTTAATGTAAAAGAATAAAGTAAGTATAAATGTCACTTAAAGTTTCTGCTGATAAAAATAGCTACTTCTGTACGTTTATGTCAATTCCACAAACATGAATGTGAAGCTTTTCCCATATCAAAGGGAACACACACACACACACAGTTGCTACCTCTTATTTCACACAGCCTTCCTATCTGCATGTTCTGGACCATTTCAAAGTCCCTCAAGCTGCGTCTCTGATTCTGAGAATAACCTGAAAGAACAAGGTCACGAAAAACATCTTTTTAATGGTTGAAACTCTGCACACACACACACATACGCACGCACACGCACACACATACGCACACACACAGAGGAGAGTTAACAGTATTGTGACCATTCCATAGGGGAAGCTTATAGTTCATTTATCCCAGTAACTAGCAGGTGGCAGACTGGTGTAAGGTCCACTACGACTGCGTTGGGTTTGCGAGTGCCAGGATTTGGGTCTGACGGAGAATCCTCAGCTGAATCAAGGTAATTAAATGATTGGATTCATGCTAATTAACAACAATGGGGTTCAACTTTCTAATTATCCTTGTTCACACAGCACTCTCTGTAGCCACCCCGAGTGCAAATAAAGCATTCCATCTGCCAGTAATTAGGCTTAATAATTTTAGACAATCGTTCGATGATTTACAATGCCTGATTACAGTCTAAATGTGCTCGCTGCAGTGAAATTAGAACAAGAACGGATCATAGCGTGAGGTCCCTGTCTGAGAGCGCAGCTATTAAAAAGACCTCTGAGTCCCTGCGAAAATATTCTACATAATCGCTTTTCATTTGCCTAATCTACAAATTAGACGGCTATTGGGGTGTAATTGTTGTGTTGCTGGGTTAGGGACCCATCACGCTGGGAAACTCATTTAGAGGATGCGGATGGGGGCAGAAGGCCACAGCCCCTGCTCCTTTAGAGGCAGGGGCTGGATGAGACCTACCTAATGACGGGACATGGATAATAGTTCTCTTGGAGGCCCGGATGTGGTTCCAGTTGGCTGCCAGATGCTGTGAGGGAAGAGGAGAAGTGATCAGAGACAGATCACACAAATCATGGCTGCGTGTTTGCTCGCTCTCTCCCTCTCAGGGCGAACCGCGGCAAACCAAGCATAGCACATCAGTTTAATTAAATTAGGCTATTACTTTACAAAACATCTTCTCACAATTAAATCTATCACAAAGGTACATGAGGCTACAGGCGGCGAAGATTAGCAGGCTTAATTAAGTCGGTGTGAGTGTTTGAACAGAAGACGTACATATAGAACATGAAAACAGGTGCGGGTAAAAACAAATTAACCAGTTGTCACAAATTTGAATAATTAGAGGAAACAACAGAACACACATATGGACTCAAACAAATGAGTGCCATCTCTGTTAGTTCATTATTTGTATTATTATATTTAAAAAGCCAGAGACAAAGAAAACAAAGCAGCTCTTCAACAAAACCTTCACATTCCAGCAACTGCTTTGACACGTTATTTAAACTGTTACTGTCTGACTGAATCCAAATCATTAATGTGTCATTTTTTAGTTTGTAACAAAATCCCATTTGTCTTTTAAAACCATGTTCAACTCCAGAGCCAGGATGTTTTTTTTTAAACACCTAATCAAAGATTTAAAATGATGAGTGATGAATAAACTGATCCAGGACATTTAAAGAGATTTATGGATCTTTATGAACATTTCTGAACATTGTTCTTCCCGCTCCCTCTGGACCAACATTTCCTGTGTTAGAACAGTTTGATTCTCTGATCTGTTGATGCCAAATCTGCTGCAGTAAATGATACTTGCTGAAATGTCATGTAGGCGAGGCTAAAGTTCAGCTGCACCCAGGTTTGATTATTACAAAAATTAAATTAAATTGAATCGAATTAATAATACATGGTTTAATACAACGCCTTTTTTGGACACTCAAAGACATTTTGAGTGTTATTATTATTTATTCACTCCATACACAGTGGTGATAAACTACTACTGTAGCCAAAGCTGCCCTGGGGCACGCTGACAGAAGCGTGTTACAACCACAGTTTGGCCTTGAATGCTACTTTATGGTGCGTAAAGGTTGAAGGAGTCTTTCACCTGTGCTCTCTGCCGCTGGTTCTGTAACTGGCTGAACCTTCGGGCTTGCAGGGCCTTCCTCACGCGACGCCTCTGAGCGCGCATGAGCCAGGCCAAAGAGATGGTGCCCACCGCCCACTTACGTCTGCAGTGGCGCAGGTAGGCAGAGCGAGCGGTGTAGCGCCTCCAGCAGGACTGAATACACACTGCAGCAGCATCAACGCCTCCCTCTGCTTTGAAGCGTTGACCTGGACGTGACAGCACTTCCAGAACATCGTCCTGATTGTGCAGCACAGAGAGGAGGCTGCTGACTGGAGGAGTCGCTCGCCACTCACGCTCCCAGCTGCGAGCGAACGCCACGAGCTGCTCCCCCTTCACCACTGCCACTGGCACAGCATATGCTCGCAGCAGTTGGCACAGGAAGCCCAGAGCGCGGTCCACACGGCTCCAGCAAAGGCTGTAGTGCTCCTTCAAAACCTCCTCATCTGACGCTTTGAGAACACCGTGTTTAATTGTAAAAGTCTGCTTCATGATATTTTCAGGGGAGGCTTCAGACAAACTCTATAAAACCAAATAAAAAGTAAGTTATAATATCTCTCTTTGGTTATAGTACAGTATAGACCAGTGTTTTTCAACCAGTGTGCCGCAATTTCTTTTCTTTATAATTAAGAACTGCAGAGTCAGTTTTAGCTGGTGGTGTACCGTGAGATTTTCTTCAATGAAAATGGTGCCACGGCAGAAAAAGGTTGGTATAGACACTGGTGTAGACAATAAGACAACACAGGCCTGACTTTTGAGACGCTCTCCTTCTGTGGGAGGTCTGTGTTGGAGGTGGAGGGAGGAGGGGTCTTGGCTGCAGGTGGACTGGTCACTTTAGGGATGGGCCCAATTTCACAGTGTAGTGTCTTGGCAAACTTGAACTCCACTGCTCTTTTTCCTGATGTCACTAACATAAATTAAACATCAGAATCAGAAGTAATGTGCTTTGACTCAAACAAGTGATAAGAGTAAAAGGACAGAAAGATGAACTGCTGAAAAACTGCAATAATCTGAAACACACCTGTCTTGGAGCATTTCAAGTCCTGCAGTTGTCCTGCTCTGTGTCCTGGAAAATATGAGCACTTGAAACCCTGTATTGTCAGAGGCGACATTTAGTGGACATACCTCCTCTTTCACTCTTACAGGTTGGAATGCTTCCCACTAGGGCAGACGGACCACCGAGTTTGGACTGAAATCAGATCAAGAGAATGTCAAACACACCAGACCAGTGGTTCTCAAACATTTCAAGTATCACTAAAATAATTTGACTCCCAACATTTGAAAACTTGACCTTCTGAATACTACCATATCTACCAGCTCTAAACCATTACTTTAGTTTCTTACATTCCTATGCTTCCATAAGTAGATTAAACCAAATGTGAACTAAAGTGGCTCTAATCTCCATGAGAAAACAGCTGTTTATGAAAAATACAGACAAAGAAGAAGTGCAACTCAATACTCATCTGTAAACAATAGAATGAATTATTTTGTATCTAATGTCCATATTTGTCTTACATTTAGATTTCAGGATTATCAATCATAACATTACACTAGCGCATATGATTGTTCTGTTTCTCGTCTGAAAAGCTGAAATTACTCCATGTTCTTGTAGATTAGTTGAACTAAACTCTGGGCTCCATCCTCCTCAGCCCACTGAGCTCTCTGACAGACCACAGGTAGGGCCAGGTGCTACCAGTCCCCCTCAAAGGCACACATCTGTCTCAAGCAGCTTTGGAAAAGGTGGTAGCCTTTGTAAAATCGCTAGAATGCAGAAGCTCATTGTCTGGCGTGGGCATAGAGTGGAGCTGGCCTGAGCGGCGGGCACAGAGCCAGTGCGGCTCCGGCTGTCTTATTGGCATGCTGGAGCAGGTAGTGCTTCTGTCCAGAGACAGCTGTAAACCAGCAGCCCATAGCACAGCAATCAGGCACCACTTTCTTTACAAGAATGCTGATGTGCCGCAATCTGCTACTTTCTGCTTCTGTGGCCAGCACTTCCATCTCTCCGGAATCTGGGTGACAGTCCAGCCTTTGTTTCTTGTGGAACAAAATCACAAAACAACACTGAAAGAATGTGTGTAAAACATTGGTGAAATTGATGCTGACCTTTGCGAAGATGAATGTGTTACTTTTGACAGGTGCAAGCTGTCATCACTAAGCTGGCTGACCTTTAGGCCGCCTCATACTTTTCGTTAACCTCTTTAAGTGACATACTCAATAAAAAGAGACACTGCCAGTTCATCATGTTACCACAAGCCACTAAACTTCCCAATCACATTTGTAACAATAAATCTTCCCATTACAATAAACAATGGCTGAGCATGAAGCTGCCTGTTACGCCTACTTTACAACATTATGAATTTCGACAGTGATTGAAATAAGTAAAAGGTCAGATTCTTTGACCCTCTAGGAGGGTCAAAGAATCTGACTTACAAAGTTAACAATACATTATTACGCACAACACTACATTATTACACGCACCTTTCGATCCAGTGACTGTGGATGGCGATGCCTTTGAGGGCGCAAGTCTGGTAAACATTTCAGTTGTGGTTCCCTGTGTAAAAAATCTCTCTCTTTTAATCACATGAAATTAAATATTTGCAAAAACAAAATATTCAAGATGCCCTACCATTTAGGCACAGATCCTTTACTCTGTAAAGTGTTTTCAATATTTGGATGAACCAGAAGCCTGCTATTCACTGTTTTCAGGTAATCTTCAGCACGTTTCTGTTCACAAGAACGTGATTAGGCTCGTTCTACACGTTTGCTCTGTACATTTTTGACTATTATTTAGTATTTACACAACAAAAACGTATACCTTTATTTCATGCTCTGTCTTGTGAATAACTGTCTCCAATTCTGTAAAGTCTAATGATTTTCCCATCCCAGTGTCATTGAGTTTCTGGAGATCGCATTTGAGTTGACGCAGATCATCTTGAACCTGGGAAAGACATAAAACATGTGACATCACACACAGCTAGCTTAGCAGAGCCACAAGGAAATAGTTTGTAAACTTATGTTCTAAGCACCTGTACTAACGCTGCCCCTGCATGCTCCTCGTTTTTACTCGTAAAAGGCATTTGATAACGAATAAATCATAAAAAAGATGGTTCAAAATCAGTCACAGCCTCCGCCCTTCGCGCCCAAGTTTGTCAAAGTGGTTACCATGACAACAAAGTTCAGAAGCTTTGAAGGGAAAATTTGGACAAAATCATCAAAAAATATATTTTTTTTTGATGAATTTGTCCAAATTTTCCTTTCTTCAAACTTTATACTGGTACAACCGCGTCTTTGAGCTCACCAATATATTTTGTATTTATGTTATTTATTGTATTTTTTTTAATACACGTCTTTATTATTATTATCAATACAGAAAAACTGGTACCCTACATAATATATTCATAAGAGACAAAATCATACAAAATATAAATTACATAAAAATAAAATGTGTAAGCTAAACATAGGCTGTAATGCTAACACACAAAGCAGATGCTTTTATTTACTGTTTTAAAACGGCATAATAGATAATATTGTATTCCGTGATAGCTATTTTAAATCGTGTGTTTTATTTGTTTTATTTCATTTCATTTCAAAAACCGGAAGTGAGGTAAGAAACTAGCGAGTTGAAAGGTTGTTGATGCTAAGGCTAGGCGGCTAATCTCTCTGCTACAGACTTGTTCCAGATGTTATCATAAATCCCGCTGTTGTGTGAGGATGTCAGACACAGAAGAAAACACGTCCTTGGCGGACCCATGTGTCCTCATCACCAGCTCCGATGACACGTTTAAAGAAGATGACTTAGTAAAGCGTATGTACAGTATTCCCTGTGTGTATGTCATTCCAGAGACATACTTGTATCCTTGATGATGTCCAGGCATATTCCTTATTTTTGGATGGATTATTTTTATGTATACGTTTGTTTTGTCAATGTCGTTTGTTCTTGCTTAATCGGATGAGTGACCTGACAAAAGCCCCGTTTCCACCAGCCCTACTTGGGTCTACTCGGCTCTCTTCTTCTTGGGTCTCATCTACTTGGGTCTACTCGGCTCTCTTCTTCTTGGGTCTCATCTACTTGGGTCTACTTGGCTCTCCTCTACTTGGGTCTCATCTACTCGGGTCTAATCTTCTTGGGTCTACTCTTCTTCAAAAATCATATATTCTTAGACTAATGTAAAAAACATCATTCTGAGTGCTTCTGGAAGCCATGGCTACCAAGGAATTTTCCTGGATACTGGTTTGTTGTGGTTTGGTCTCTAGGATATGGTCCCAGATAATAAGGCGTAATGGAAACGCAACCAGGTAGATTAGAGCCGTGTAGAGTAGGGCCAAGTAGGGCTGGTAGAAACGGGTCTATAGAGCTGATTTTTATATCTATAATGCTGTTTTATTGTTACAACGTAATTAATCATGTATTTTTTTCATAGAGATTCTGAATTCAAATACTTTGCCTGAGCCCACAAAAACGGACAAAGGTGTAGTCTGGTATCCGTGGACCATCAACAACAAATACTACACAGCAGAAGTATCTTTATGCGCCGTCCCCAGTACGTTCCATATGACATTCGAGATTTTCCAGGCGACGCAAGCTTTCATCGCTTATTTTGACAGTTCAGACGTAAGTGCGATACATGTAGCATCCCCACCTTCTCTTTCATGTCTAAAATTAACTTTGTGTGTTTTTCTATTTTGCAGAAAGAAGGACTAGAGAAGTTGAAACCGTGGATTTCAGTGGTTGAAGAGATCGCTCCAGAAGTTTTAATCTTAGTCTGTGACAAAGTTTGTGAAAATGGTGCGTTTCTGATGCTGTAGGACGCAGATCTGTGTCATAATTATTCTTATTCTTGATGCTTTGGCTTCAGGGGTGACGAGACATGAAGCGCAGCAGTGGTGTTTGTCTCATTCTTTTGAACTGATCGAGCTGAACCCCCAGGATCTCCCCGACGAGGAGGGTAAGGCCTCAGGATTAACACCAGAGCAACTTTTTAGTTTTGTCTTCATAACTTTGAATGTTTCTGTTTCTATGTCGTTTATGTCATTATTTTTTGGAAATTATCTTTAATTTTTGAAATGTGAGTTGTGCTGTTTTGGACTGCTTCTGGACTAGTTCTTTTCCTGTAATAGTTTTGGTCCAAGACTAGCTTTGGTCCTGGACTAGCTTTGGTCCTGGACTAGCTTTGGTCCTGGTCTAGCTTTGGTCCTGGTCTAGTTTTGGTCCTGGTCTAGCTTTGGTCCTGGTCTAGCTTTGGTCCTGGTCTAGCTTTGGTCCTGGTCTAGTTTTGGTCCTGGTCTAGCTTTGGTCCTGGTCTAGCTTTGGTCCTGGACTAGCTTTGGTCCTGGACTAGCTTTGGTCCTGGACTAGCTTTGGTCCTGGTCTAGTTTTGGTCCTGGTCTAGCTTTGGTCCTGGTCTAGCTTTGGTCCTGGCCTAGCTTTGGTCCTGGCCTAGCTTTGGTCCTGGCCTAGCTTTGGTCCTGGTCTAGCTTTGGTCCTGGTCTAGCTTTGGTCCTGGTCTAGCTTTGGTCCTGGTCTAGCTTTGGTCCTGGTCTAGCTTTGGTCCTGGTCTAGTTTTGGTCCTGGTCAAGTTTTGGTCCTGGTCTAGCTTTGGTCCTGGTCTAGCTTTGGTCCTGGTCTAGCTTTGGTCCTGGACTAGCTTTGGTCCTGGACTAGCTTTGGTCCTGGACTAGCTTTGGTCCTGGACTAGCTTTGGTCCTGGACTAGCTTTGGTCCTGGACTAGCTTTGGTCCTGGACTAGCTTTGGTCCTGGACTAGCTTTGGTCCTGGACTAGCTTTGGTCCTGGACTAGCTTTGGTCCTGGACTAGCTTTGGTCCTTGACTGGTTCTGAGCAGAGTCTGCTTGGCTTTCGACCAATTTACTTTCCAGCAGATGGACTAAATGCAGATGGTATTTAGTCTTTCAACTGTTTTTCATTTAGTACTTAATACATTTAAATAAACCTGGTGGAAAACCTAAACTTTTATGGAGAATTTCCCAAAATTCCATTGGTTTGAACAGGAGCAGTCAAAACGATGGCTCTGTCTTACTGTTTATCAATACGTGAATTTAAGGAATGGTAAAAGTGACTTTGTCTTTCTCTCGGGGAAGATGACTTTCCAGAATCTACAGGAGTGAAGCGTATTGTCCAAGCCCTGAACGCTAACGTCTGGTCCAACGTAGAGATGAAAAACGGTGAGATTCAAGTTTAATGTAATGTTGTTGTGTTGTTTGCACTTCCTTCAATCTGGACTTGTCTCGTAGAGAACGGTCAAGGGCTCGGCCTCATGAGCAGCTTGATGGCGGTGGCAGCGAGACACAACGGTCCTCGGAGCAGCGCGGAGCCTTCTGTGCGTTCACTTCAACATTTTTTTATTTTTTTATGAAACACATGTGAATATGTCGGATTACAGACACAACACTAGTTTTCTTTCCTAGTTCCTTCGCAGCAAATACTGTACTTTCTGGACTATAAGCCGCAACCGGCAACATTTAAGTACAACATGTCTGCAGATAAGCCGCACCTGAACATAAGCCTCAGGTTTTCATGTTGTGATGTAGCAGCGAGACGACTGTTTGAACTGGACACAACATGATTTCATGAATGACGAGGTTTGTTTGTTTTTATTTAGATCCTCATTAGCTACTGAAAGTTTGGGGCGACAGTGGCTCAGTTGGTAGAGCATTGGCCTTTGGGCCTGAAGGTAGTGGGTTCGCGTCCACTGACAATGGCTGTCGTTGTGTCCTTGGGCAAGACACTTAACCCCACTTTGCCTGAAGCCCCCACTGGAAGTTCAAGGCTCCTGTGGACTCACCACCTGCAGGAGGATCAGTGAGGGGCTGGTGCTCTGTGGACTGGGTGCAGCACTGAAACCCAGAAATTGATTAGGGGGAAGAAAAGGGATGGATGGATTAGCTACTGAAATATTCATTTATTATTCACCGTTAGCTTCCATGGATCCTTCACCGTTAGCTTCCATGGATCCTTCACCGTTAGCTTCCATGGATCCTTCACCTTCCTTTGTTTTGACAGTAACAACAAACTAACTCTACTACATCAAAATGCACATCACTATATAAGCCTCAGGGATCAAAGGAAAGAAGTAGTGGTTTGTCGTCCAGAAATTACAACATATAAGAGAAGCAGCTCGAGGAAACGTTAAGAGTCTCGAGCTCACATGACTAACAACAGTTTAGTTTGTTTTTATGTAGTTTTATTGTTGTAATGGTTTTGTTTGTAGCTCTCAAATCTACCCCCGGCTGATGAGGAGCAGCTTCAGCAAAAGGAAAGTGAGAAATCTGCCGCTCAGGAGGGCGCTGTGGTCGGTGAGTGAGCTAACACCTGTTCTTTTCACACATGCGTTTGAATCATGTTTGTATCATGTTTATCACAGACGCCATGACAGATTTGGACATCCAGGAACTCGCCGATCTCACCGCCGGAAACGCAGACGTCGATAACTTTGAGCGTCTTTTCACAAAACTAAAAGAGATGAAAGGTGATTTTAATATCGAGCAAAAAAATCAAACTATTTCACCAGAAAGGAGAGCTAACGTGTGCGTTGTTTTACTCACAGACAAGGCGTCGTCGTTACCTCACGACCAACGCAAAGTCCACGCAGAGAGAGTAAGTATCCAGGCTCATTTTGCTAAAAGAGATGAAAATAAGTCAAAAAATGCTCAAATTTGGCAAAAGTGTCTTAATCTGAGCACATTCTTAAAACAATGGGACAAAACTAAAATATCTTGTTTTGAAAAGATATAAGAAATAAGACTAAATAGCTTTGTCCCATTGGCCAATCAGAATGAACTTAAAATAACATTAAAAAAAACACTCGATTTTATGCAACGATTACCTCAAATTTGATCAGTTTTTGCAGTGTTTTGGGAAATATATACATAAACAAACCATTAATTATTTCGTGGGTTGTTCGTGTGTAGGTAGCAAAGGCTTTTTGGATGGCCATTGGAGGCGACAATGACGAAATAGAAAGTTTATCCTCAGGAGAAGAAAGCTAGCTTTAGCCCCGTCCTGAGATTCTACTCCTCGTTTGAAAACCGCAGAAGAAGAACCATGGACTGTTTTAAATTAACAAATACAAAACACGAGATGTGGCCTGAGTTGAAGAGATCGAAGAGTCCGTCCAGTGAGGAGAAATCAATCAAGATTTGTAGATAAAATATTACACAAAATAACACTTTTAAATTGTATGTTTTTGTGGATTTACTTTGTGATATTTGTCGTTTTCTCCTGTTTTTATTCATCATCGAGGAACACTTTCTGTTGAAGCAAACTTACATCATTTGCAGATTCAATGTTTTTGTGCCTCGGCCTAAATCTCAGCAGCCGTCGTCTCGGAGGATGTTACAAGGTTGTCGATTCACCAATAACAGATTAGAGAATCGGTTCGAACGCAGGAAATGCAATAACAAACACAATCCTCTGACTTTAATCATTACTGCTTCATTGTAAACGTGATGCTGAAATAAACATATTTAAATTGGTGGAACTTACAGCGTTCTAATCGGCCTTTAAATGTCGCGCCTTGTCTTGTTGCTGATTCTGTTGCTCTGATTTACTGTCATTACATTTGTTGAGTGTAATATCCAACAAAAAAGGGTTAAACATTGAATTAAAAACGTGTAATTATTTTATAGATTGTGTTGTAACTAAATCTGTTAAATATAGATTATTTTTCAACAGAGGTGACCCTGGGCAATGACACGACACTTTAATTTGTGCTGATCAAATGTCATTATGAGTTTTATTTAATTAATAAAGCTTCAAAATAAATTCAGTTTTTGTCGCTCTTTGCTCTTTATAGTGAGTAGCACACTGCCATCTGGTGGTTCCACACAGTTACTGCACCCATTTTTCAAAGGTTCAAAATATCTAAACATTTTTAAACAAGTACTGTTCAACGTTAAACTGAAATGCGTTTATTTCTGTAATTCTAAATTATATAAACTTGTGTAAAACTGTCCAGACAGAGTCCACGCATGCGCATTAACGTCAGTATTAGTTTACATTGTTTTGTTGTCCTCTCAAAAACGCACTTCTCAAAGCTTCTAAACTTTCATTTTACAGTTTGGGTAAATTCTTTCTGTCAGTCACTCAGGCTCCAAAACTAATGATTGTGAAATTAGTTTGGGAGCAATAATGAGCCCCCCACTAAGACCCACTGTATCCATATGCATGAAATTAGCAGCGTTAATACACGCTATGAATCGTGGGTAATGCAGTGTGTAATTCTGCGCCTGGTTCCGCGGCGGCTCAGCCCTGTGGCGGTGTGCGGGTAAATGGCCATGTATGGACAATTAAGCTTTCCTCTTAAACATTAAAAGTTGCTTATTTGAGAGAGCTGGCGGCGGTGAAGCTCGAGTTTCTATCATTCTTTAGCCTTCTCATTTGCATTTGCAATTTCAGACCAAATCACACTTTTATATGTTGTTGATTTTGTTTTTATTGCAATGATACACAACCATAAAACAGGAGTGGGACCAGTGGAGGAGGAACCAGGGCATAAAGCGATGTAAACGCAACCCTGTTTTAAGGACAGACCAGAAAGATTACTAATTTAATTAGGTACGATTAAGTAATTTAATAGTAAGTTATTTATATAGCACATTTCACAGATCACAGCTTTACATTTGTTGTGTGTATTTGTCTCCCATTCCCCAAAGATGTCGCCTATAAAGTACATCTCATCTCTATAGGAGGCACATCCCAGACCTTTACATGATTTATAGTGGTGAAACTGGAGCACCCGGAGGAAATCATACGCAGACACGGAAAAACTGCAAACTCCATCCACAGGCTGTTTGAAGGCGAGCTATGTCTTTACTGGTTGAAAATGTGACATCAGAAAAAAAAACAGATTACAGAGAAAAACATACATGTAAATGATTTTCCCAGGCCTTGTTCATGTTAAGAACCAAATGAGCTGGAGAAACAACAACATACTGTGACGTACACGTGTCCAGTGTTTATTAAAACCAAGATTAAATTGTTCCTTCACGTATGCTGTGAGTAAAAGCGTTAACACCATTCATGTTTGCCTTAATGATGTAGTTCGCTTGTTCAGCCACCAGGGGACGCCATTTCACTTCAGCTGCAAGACACAGAGGAAACTTGCGGACACTTTGATAAATGAGTTGTTAGATTTGGTGACAAACATAAATGAAACAAATGTAAGTGTTCCCAAAGAGGACGTTATGAACACTTTGGTTTCCCGTGTTTCTGCTGCGGTGGAGGCTCCGTATTTATTTATTTGGAACAAGGAGACAAGTTGGGGACAAGTTCCGGGTGGATCATCAAGGCTATTGGTGCTCCCAACTGTCAATCATTCTGATGATACGTGCTCGTCAAATAAGACCAGAGGTTTATTATACTAGCTTTTAAAGAAGCTAGTATAAAATCTCTAGCTTTAGCATAATAAAGAAGATAATATAAAATCTCTAGCTTTAGCATAATAAAGAAGCTAGTATAAAATCTCTAGCTTTAGCATAATAAAGAAGCTAGTATAAAATCTCTAGCTTTAGCATAATAAAGACGCTAGTATAAAATCTCCAACTTTAGCATAATAAAGAAGCTAGTGTAAAATCTCTAGCTTTAGCATAATAAAGAAGCTAGTATAAAATCTCTAACTTTAGCATAATAAAGAAGCTAGTATAAAATCTCTAACTTTAGCATAATAAAGAAGCTAGTATAAAATCTCTAACTTTAGCATAATAAAGAAGCTAGTGTAAAATCTCTAGCTTTAGCATAATAAATAAGTATAAAATCTCTATTGTTCATAAATGACTCTTTTTTGGGACAAACGTGTTATTATTATGAATGAAGAAAGTCAGGTACCGCAGCTATAACCCCAGACAAAAGAGAACACAAAGCTCAGTTTGTTTGTTGCTTTGGGCGGCGACAGGAGACAAGCTCTAACGTGTCCATCTCCAAAGAACGCGGCGGTACAAGGATCACAACGAGCTGAGAGCGGCGCCGTCCCCTCGCTGCCTCAGGGCACTTTTACTGCATCGGCATCCATTGGAACTGCTTTGTATATTTATCTTTTCTGTTCAATTGAGAGAATAGCTATGGAAAACTAGGAAGATGTGGAAAGATTCTGGCTCCTGCTCGTTTAGGAGAAATATTTACTGTGATTGTTTTTAACTGTGCTATACAAATAAATGTGAGCGTGTCTTTTCATCAATCTGTAACTTTGCTTTTTAACCTAAACCTGCTTCACTGAGGAACTTCCATTGACTTGGACTCAAAGGAGCACAGGGACTGGCCTCCTGCTGGGACTGAGGAGCACAGGGACTGGCCTCCTGCTGGGACTCTGAGGAGCACAGGGACTGGCCTCCTGCTGGGACTGAGGAGCACAGGGACTGGCCTCCTGCTGGGACTGAGGAGCACAGGGACTGGCCTCCTGCTGGGACTCTGAGGAGCACAGGGACTGGTCTCCTGCTGGGACTCTGAGGAGCACAGGGACTGGCCTCCTGCTACTCTGAGGAGCACAGGGACTGGCCTCCTGCTGGGACTCTGAGGAGCACAGGGACTGGTCTCCTGCTGGGACTCTGAGGAGCACAGGGACTTAGCCTCCTGCTGGGACTCTGAGGAGCACAGGGACTGGTCTCCTGCTGGGAC
The DNA here is from genome assembly GCA_964034765.1 of Knipowitschia caucasica. NCBI lineage: Eukaryota > Metazoa > Chordata > Actinopteri > Gobiiformes > Gobiidae > Knipowitschia > Knipowitschia caucasica. Next base: position 28,870,384 of record OZ035842.1, read on the forward strand.
TCTGAGGAGCACAGGGACTGGTCTCCTGCTGGGACTCTGAGGAGCACAGGGACTTAGCCTCCTGCTGGGACTCTGAGGAGCACAGGGACTGGCCTCCTGCTGGGACTCTGAGGAGCACAGGGACTGGCCTCCTGCTGGGACTCTGAGGAGCACAGGGACTGGACTCCTGCTGGGACTCTGAGGAGCACAGGGACTGGTCTCCTGCTGGGACTCTGAGGAGCACAGGGACTGGCCTCCTGCTGGTCCCAGAGTCAGGACTAAACATGGAGAGGCAGTGTTTCAGATTCATGCAGCTAAAATCTGGAACAGTCTTCTTGACAATGTGAGACAGGCTTCTTCTCTGACTATTTTCAAATCCAGTTCTGGTTCGCTGCAAGGATTTTATCTTTACCCTTTTTTTTTAACCGTGATTTTTATGACTATTCCACAGCCTTCTCTCTGATATGACTCATAATGTGATCGGTGTAAAAGTTTACTGCCGAACTGTGGAACTCCAAGTAATAATTAGATGGAGCAAAAGGTGGGCCCTCAAAGCCGCTTGCGTTTCGTATTGTATAGTTCAAGGGAATGGCATTTTTCCACAAAGTAAACAAACGAAAACAACTTTGTATTCTATGTTTCTGTGTAGAGTTGTCTGTGCGTGTGTGTTTGTGTGTGTGTGTGTGTGTGTGTGTGTGTAGCAGTCTCCTGAACGGCTCTTTGTCGTCTGTTGTCTGTTGCCCATAATCTGTAGGACATGAAGAGGCACCGATGACGAGCTGTCAGAGTAAGCCTGAGGGAGAGAGAGTGTGTGTGTCTCTTTGTGTGTGTGTGTCTGTGTATGTCTCTGCGTGTGTGTGTGTGTCTGTGTGTCTCTACATGTGTGTCTCTGTGTGTGTACTGACATGTGTGTCTCTGAGTGTGTGCATCTGTAAGTAAGTAAGTAAGTAAGTTTTTATTTATATACCGCCTTTTCACTGCAAATCTGAGTCTCAAAGCGGTTTACAATTGTTCATTTTTGGGCATTTGTCTCTCACTCCACACAGAGATGGGAGCGGGGCCTGTACAGGAGGCGCATGCCAGAACTATTGGACATATTTTTAGTGGTAGGGGAAACCGGAGTACCCGGAGGAAACCTACGCAGACACGGGGAGAACATGCAAACTCCACTCAGAAAGGCCCTGGTCCGACCGGGATTCGAACCCAAGACCTTCTTGCTGAGAGGCTAGAGTGCTATCCACTCAGCCACCGTGCCGCCCCTGTACGAACTTACTGTGTTTGTATGTGGTTATGTGTGTCCGTGTTTCTGTGTGTGTGTATCTCTGTGTGTGTGTGTGTGTGTGCGTTCATGAACCCTGGTCGGTGGAAAGACTCTAAAATAAATCCTCTTCAGTCTGTAATTACTGCGGAGGCGGGTTCTGAGGAACAGACTTCAGCCTCGAGTTTATATTATTCTTGTATCTCAAAAGACACTGCAGAGTATAGTAGAGTGCAGTAGAGTAGGGTAGAGAAGAGGAGAGTAGAGTAGGGTAGAGTAGAGGAGAGTAGAGTAGGGTAGAGTAGGGTACAGTAGAGTATAGTAGAGTACACTAGAGTAGAGTAGAGTAGGGTAGAGTAGAGTAGAGTGCAGTATAGTAGAGTACAGTAGAGTAGAGTAGAGTAGAGTAGGGTAGAGTATAGTACAGTAGAGTATAGTAGAGTACAGTAGAGTAGAGTAGATTGCAGTATAGTAGAGTACAGTAGAGTAGAGTAGAGTAGAGTAGAGTAGAGTACAGTAAAGTAGAGTGCAGTCGTCTGTGTCTCTCTGTGAAAATTGCACAAGTGCAGGAGGATCAGTGAGGGGCTGGTGCTAAGTGGACTGGGTGGTATCCCTGGCCACCCCCCTGACCAAGAAATGGATTAAGGGGAAGAAAAGGGATGGATGGATGGAATGCGTTGTTTATATTTTCTCCCAGTCGACTTGGGGCCGACATCCAAACCAACCTTTAAAAACGTCTAGAAACTGTTCTCTCTCAGTTCCACACGTTTCGCCCGATGTTTGGCGTTTTTCAGAGGTCAAGACACACTGGACCCTGTTGCCATGGTAAAGTTAAAGTTAATTATTAATATTTAGTTAAAAACTAAATATTTGTTTACAAGTTAGAGATTCTATCCTTTTTTTAGTTTTTTGTTTTTAATAACGCTAATGTTTTTAACTGCTCTTTTTTAGCCATGTTTCACTGTGGGACCAATAAACCATCGCTTCATCTTGATCATAAAACAATTCGTAATTTATTTAATCCTTTATATTTGTTTAATCTATTTCATATGTTTGTTAATATTTCATGTATTCTTTTTTTTTTTTACTTCCTGAATTATTATTTTTATTATTGTTATTATTCTTTCTGTATTTCTTTCAACAGAAGACATAATAGATCCACAGTTGCTACAATAGTCTGTGGTGGCTCCATGTGGCTCCTCTCAGCGCAGTACACAGCGCCACTCTCAGGCGACACGCGGTCATTACACCCCCAGGTTTTTTTCACAGCGTCAAAGAATGTATTTTGTAGAGAGTTGGCAGAAGCCTGTACCCCCTCCTCACATCCCCAACCCGGTCATTATGAAGGAAACTGGTAAACCACATCCACCCTGGCTGCTGCGTTTAAGATTCCAGCGCGCTTGTAACACTCCCTGGATTCTGAGCACATTCCAGAGGATCTGAGGTGGTTCTGCAGCGGTCAGTGTGGAGCCCAAGGAGACGTTTAGAGGGGGACACATCAGGGGGACACGCACTCAAGGCGCTCATCGTCCCGCAGCAAAGACTCCTGGGACCTCAAGGACAACTGGCTAATAAAACACAGACGTCTCCATTATGGAAGTTTGTGAAAAGAAAAGGGTTTGGACGATTCAGCAGAAAACTCAGCGATCAAAAGAAGAGAGTCTGTTGTTAAAAGAAAAAACTGTTGTTTTTAATGCTTTATTATGAATGTGTGATTGCTATTTGTTTGACTGGATATTAATATATATAAAACTATTCATCAAATCCAGGTGTATCCATATGTGTCATTTCAGGTCGGTATTGAAAGATTTATTGTCTTAATACATTTATATAATATATAAGCCAAAGTGCATTTTCCATTTTTTCCTCTTGTCCATATACACATTGCATCATACATAAATAATGACATTGTAAAAATGACTCCATATTTACAAGTACAATATATATTTCATATAATATATAAAACTTTATATTAAATCTAGGTAGCAGATATTTGGACAGTTTAGTTGTTATCTGTGATTGTTGAGGAGGATCTCCAGCCAGCAGGGGCAGGAGGTGATGAACTGTCTGGAGTAGCAGGGGCCCCAGCCTTTAGCAAAGCTGATCCTGACACTGTTGGGATCGAAGGGTCCGTCCAGGGGTGTGTCTGGGTTGTGGCGGAGCAGGCCTGAGCGCTCATAGTCAAACACTTTAATGGAGTATCCAGGCATGACCTTCCGCACCACCAGAGTCCTGCTGTTTGGCACATCCAGCGTGGGGGAGTTGACGAAGATGGGGTGGTGGCTGCGGTTGTAGGCCCACACGCCATCGGGCTCCTTGCTCAGGAGGATGCCATAACCGATTTTCCCTCGAGTCCGCTGCACGGTGCTGCTGCGCTGCTCCAGGCTGAGCTGGCCCAGGCAGAAGCCTGTGCCTTGAGGTAGATCATAGAAGATGCTGACGGAGGGTTCGTACACGGTGTAGAGGCGGCCCACGCGTGTGCGGTGTTCCCAATACGCCACGTTACACCAGTGAACCTGCTTCGGAGCGTCCGGAGACAGACTGGCATCTGCAACACAGAACAACAATCATCAAATAATGTTTAAGGGACTAGATAACAAACACTTTGAACTTAAGGCCGTGGTCCCATCAGCTCCTCACAGCAGGTTGTAAATATAGCATTTATAGTGTGGTGCTCTGACAGGGCTGAAACTGAATCAACAGATGTTGTTCCTATATTGTGCATCATGCCTCTGCCTCCAGGGAGCACTGCAGGGAGTAACAGATTACTATGTGTAGACATAAATTATATCCCAGTTCTGACCGATTCTGCTGCAGCTGGCTCCGAGGAGCCTCTTTGGACTAAATCAGAGCAGTGACAGGCCTCAGGCCTCCACATGACTTACAGCTCCCTAGGCAGCTCTCCTCTGTAGCTCTCCTCTGTGAGCACGCTTCACACTACTGTATGTAGCATGGTGACTGTATCAGACCCAGAGTCCACAGACTGCAGGCGGCCTCTCCTCTCTTCCTCTTCTTCTCCTCATTCCACAGAAAGTGGAGGGGGTCTCCACCCCTCCCCTGCTTCGCACCCCCGCTGTGGGCCTGGGGACAGCATTCAGCTCTCTGACAACTTAGCACAAGCCTGTGACCTGCTGACCCCCCAGCCTTCATGCTATCAGCTCCCATTAACTCACACACGCACTGATGCCATTATTTTGCTTCACAGAGTCTATTGGCACAGAGGATTTAAGCCAGGCCCATGGCCCCATTCCTTTCAGTCTGTGAGAGCTTAATGACCAGCCGGCCCATTAACAACCGCCTTTAAGGTGGAGACGCACGGTTCAGGCCAACAAACCCTGCTTCACCTTTAGCTAACTCAGGCTTTCTACTGTGGGTTTAGGCTCAGTTTAACCAAATACAGAGCAGACCTGACGTCAAATGTTGTGAGGGGGAAGGGTCTGCAGCGGGGCTGGGGAGGGGCGAGGGTTCATCTCTATGAGCCATTAGCAAATTCCACAGCACTCCTCCACTGAGCTCTGCTTTTACTGCTGCGGCCCCACACAACTCAGCACCACGTTGTTTATAGCCCTATTGTCTCAGATC